>JAGDQP010025517.1:13317-26855 GCA_022664845.1 Lepisma saccharinum
ATAACTTCCAGTAATGATGAAAGAGGCTCATCTAGACGGGAAGTAGAATTTAGTAATGGCGGCCATCTTGAAAGCCACCATATTGGATGTAGGCCAAGAATGTTTATAGGGAACAGAGTCATGTAACATATCGTTTTAGACTAGCTTATTTCGAGACAGTCAAATGTGATGTTAGTTTTCATCTGTGTCTACTTGTTTAGAAGATAATTACTCTGGAATTTGGGTCTTGCGAATGGTAGTTGATTGCTCCAGGTGGCCCTTAGTCGTGATGCTTTAGGATGAAGAAACAAATTTAGTAGCAACTGTTCGTTATTAATACCCGATGACCAATTAAAAATGATCATTTATTTAAGGGTCAGAGATGTGAACTAGAGATACCACCTCAAGTGGTCCTTTGGCTAGCGTGATGGACTTCGAATCGGCAATGGGATACATGTGGTTTCGAATCCCACGGGTGACCATCGTTACTGAGGCTTTCCATTGTTTCTTCAGGTGAATGCTGGCATGGTTCCTTAACTAACACCCTGACCAACTTCTTCCCACATTCTCTCCCCTCTTCTATGCTAGTCTGAGCCAAAGATGCCAAAAGGCCATAAATACATTCAAATTCAGGATGACGATGTGAACCAGAGCGATGGGGAAATAAGAACTACGTGTACTTACTACCAGCAGAACTGACAGTTTTCCTCTGCAATGGGTGGCATGCTTACTGTGGAACTGTTGCTATTGATGGTTTTACAAAATAATAATATTGATACTGTACATGAAGACCCCATTTGACCCTTCATTTTCGTATGCGTGTCCCAGAAGCTCTTTTTTTTTCTGTGCAATGAACAATCCCGGTTTGTGCTGCGGTGTCTGTTCAAATAAATATAGGCGATTTGATAGTTAGGGATGAGACGTACACACTACTACTACCCGTGCAAAATATTGAATGTGTGAAACTGAAGAAAGTCTCTGACACACACGTTTCTTCGTTGTTTCACCAGCTGATGATCGAACTGTGTCATTAGCGAAAAATGCTGATTAATTATTTGTTATTGTGTGAAAACCGGAAATGTTTGTGAATGGGTTATTACTGAAGTGCACGAAACTGCAAAATTTAGTGAAGCACAACAGTAAGTGTAATTAGACAAGAGTCCGTGTACATCCAGATTTAGTTACTTGTTCGCATTAAGCTTACATTTCATGTCTGCCAGAAGTGACATTCGTCAGATTTGTTTCTGTTTTGAATCCACACGTCGCCAACACTCCATCAGAAATTGTTGACATGTTGCTTATTCTCGGCGAATGACAAGGGAGATATAGTGCTGCGGTTAGTGTGTATCAGGCTCGTTATCCAAATCGATAACATCCAGATCATACAGTGATTCGAGATCTTGAGAGACGAGTTCGCGCCGGTCACTTGACACGCCTATTATATTGAAGTGCGTCTGCAATTAATTACTGAAATTTCGATTTTTGTATTCGAAATCACTGATTTCCTGGTTGTTAAAAATGGACATTTAGATCCTATATACAAACTTGGCACCCGTAAGTAACACAAAAATGATCCAAAAAAGGAAATGTGTTCAGCTAATTAAATACCTGTGACAGAGTGACAGGACGAAGTCAGTGTTGGCAACTTCACAGTGCTGCCATGCCATCACAAAGTTGCAGTTTTTCAAATGACACTAGGTCTGAGTTTCCTACGGAAACAGAATTCAGGCACAGAGGAAGTCTATAAAGGTTCCAGGAAGGAACGAATGCAGTGAAACAAAAGGAAGAACTGAAAATTATGCAGACAGTAGAAACAGATGTACGTTTTTTATTCACTTGGATATAAAACGTACGTTGATTTACTGAATGGCACAAAGTATAAGATTACTATCGATAATGCTAATAAATACGTTACAATAACCAAACGATAAATATCAAATTCAAAGTGTGAATAAATTATTGGTATAATTTAAAAAAAATGTAAATTATAATTCTTTAAATTATAATTATTAGCATAAAGGTATTATTAAATAAAAAATGGTATCAGGATAGTGTTTTCAGTATTTATATGTGTTTCATCGAATAAATATTGTCTGGTAAGGTGCAGTTTCGTTTGTGCGACTTTCGCATACGAAGATCGCAAGCAACTGCTGAACGCGCCACTGCATTGACACGTTGAAGGGAAATCAGTGAAGCCGGTTTAGTTTGCGCGTCGAACACATGGTGTCGCT
This sequence comes from Lepisma saccharinum, assembly GCA_022664845.1. Classification (NCBI taxonomy): domain Eukaryota; kingdom Metazoa; phylum Arthropoda; class Insecta; order Zygentoma; family Lepismatidae; genus Lepisma; species Lepisma saccharinum. Next base: position 15,528 of record JAGDQP010025517.1, read on the forward strand.
AGCAACTGTTGCAACGACTCCTTCGGAGAGCAGTCAAGCTGCAGCAATCGCAGGCGTAGTAGAGTGTTGTGTAGTTTTTATTCGTGTATTCTTTGAATTTGGAACTATTCGTGCCAAATATAAACTTCAGCAGAGATGAGGATTGAAAGTTACGTCAAGAATTGGACGAAAAATGCTAAGAAATTGTTGGTAAAACCCCAAAGAAAGAGAATACATGCACAGATGTAGTACGTTTGGAGCTCAGTAGATGGCAGCAGAGTACGTCAGCTGCTTGAAGTAATAGTATTGTTTTATATTAAACGAAAGTTGAGTTTAAATTAAAATGTTGGTTATATTATTATTATAGTTGTTTGTAATCATGTCTAAAATTTTGATACTGTAAAAATATTGTTTACAGAAAGATCTTAAACTTGTAATACACGAAAAGTAAATTACATAAATGTATAAAGTATAGTACGGCGTCGCACACGCGCCAAAGCACAAACGAAACTACCCCACTATATGCTTCTCTTGCACGCATTCACTGAATGCGGTCATTGCATACGACCATCGCCTAAACGAAACTGCACCTTTAATAAGAAACTATAACTGACTCAGATAATACACAAGAAAGACATTTAAAACTGGCTGTTCAAATATTTATATTATTATTACTTCAATAAGGATACTGATGTTGAATAGATGAAGAATGAATTAAAGAAACTTTCATGCAACTTCTCGCAAATATTTAATACTTGACACCACGGGAGGATCACAAAAGTCTAGAAAACAGTCATCAGTTCATGACTATCCGAGTGGATCCACAAAACACGAGGACGATGTTCACAATACGGAGTCATCAGTCATGTAACAAACTGCTTACCGTGGTTGCTGATGAAATAATGTCATTTCTTGAACAAGTTTGAAATTGCTGGGTAGAGTAGCCATAGCTGCCGTTCTATTTTTATTTTCTAAAATTTTTGAAGTATGATATTTGTAATGAGAAATTGATGCACTGAGTATATGCTATTTTGTGTAAGTCTGCAATGGTAAACATGATACATAACACTCAAGTGTCCATTTATAACCACCAGGAAATCTTAGTGATCTCGAGTACAAAAATCGAAATTTCAATAATTAATTGCGAAGGTTAGGGGGTCGAGCCGCATAAAAGGTAAAATGAATATTAATGTTCAGGCACTTGTGCAATACTAGTAAAAAAAAATTCAATTTTTAAAATGTGGGTATTTACAGAAAATGGCGTTCAAACATGAAGTCTTAATGAATTTTTCAGCTTTTCACGACACTGTAACGTAAGACGTAATGATCAGAAACGCAAATCCTTTACAGTGTTAACGGACTTTATAGAGGTGCTTATGATGGTGGAAGCAAATGGTTCATATGACCCATGGGGAAAAAAATCTCAAAAGTTGGCAACATAATTTTTACCCTCCACTGAAGAACAGTACTTTGTTTTCTTCCAACCATTCAGCTTATGCTGCCAAGTATATTAGTTTCTCCATAATAAACTTTTAAATTTGGTCAAATTTAATCAAATTTAATCAAATTTGGTCAACATGATTCTTGCTTTTTCGAACTATTCGTGCTGAGGCCGGCCATTTTGAAAGGCTATAAATGGAAGGACATTTTTCGGGGGTAAAAACAAAAAATACGGATCAAATAATTTTGTATGTAGTTTCCAGTTTTAAAATATTAACGAAATCTTGGCACAGTCGTCTGGACCACCCTGGACGATTTGAAATGGAGCAAGTCACATGGCTTTTCGTATAACTGTGGATCGCTAGCTGCCGCTAGTATTTTTTGTAGTGTCTGTGGGAATTACTCTATTTACAAGAGAATGTATAGCATATAGCGTACACATGGCTCAACAGTTGGCGGAAGCTGGGGTCCCAAAAGTAAAGGTTGTCCAAAAATTAATATAACCAGGCTTCTTTTGCTAATACTCGCTCTACAGTATAATTTATTTTCGTAGCGAAATGCGTGTTATTCGTAACAAGTGATGCCGCTAAAAAGGCACCACCACATTCGGAACTGTACCCTGTGATGCCTTAGGATTCCTCCGCATGGCGCCACATTTGTCTGTGCTGATCAAGTGGAGATGTATTTGCGTGAACAAATATGAGATATGGATTTATTTCGTCAGTCATTTTGAGTTGCTGACCGTTGGTATAGGTGATTACAGAAATGCCTGAATTAAAGGGCACCATACCAAAGGATTCCGAACTACTCCGTTCAGCAAAGACCGGCGGAAATTGGCCCCGTGACCACGCGCCAAGAAAGCGAGCGTGATAACCTCTGCGCCGACCCCTGGTGGTCCGAGTTAGTAATATCCAGCACATGCACTGAAGAAAAAAAAATCCATGCAACTAGTTGCAGTGTAAACCGCGTCGGACGGGATCTCCTTAATATAAAAATTGGAACTGTGTTATTAACAGCTGCGTGTTTCCTATGGTAATCCTTGAAAGAAATGTTTAAACAAAGACTGCGTAAGATTAGTAACGAAAATATAGGATTACACATTTCAGGTCACTCAACATCTTATCAACTATTCACCACTTCTCCATAGATAACATGCATACCTCGATTTTGAACACTTCTCCAAATCGTATTACTTTTGCCGCACTTTCTTGCGCACCACCGGCTTAAAATTCCTTTCACAGATCCTCTCCGCGCGAGTACTGCAGCTGCATTAATTCAGTATTGAAAATGAACTCACTCTACTGACTGAGTTTCTGTCTGAACAGAACACCCGTTAACCTTGTCTAACAATGTCACGTGTTCAAGAAAATGGAAAGAAGATTTGATAACAACACTATAACAGTCCTTGTACTTAAGACGTCAAGGTCAAGGTCCCCCGCGCGCATCTTGCCCTCTTGAATCTTGATTGTGCACATTAAACCACTGCGCGCGGGGTCAGTGTAACGCAACGTGAGTATTGAGCTGAGTTTCACGGCGGGTCATTATGCATCTCATCTAAATTATAGAATAATTTGAGTCGTTTGTTTCTGTGATGCAAATGTCATTTTTTTTTAACTATCCCAATCAATGCCACAATATCCATTTGAAAATGGACGTAGACGTCTCTAGCAGAAAGACCAACAACAAACCCGCCTTCACAGTTAATTGCCAGCGTTGCCAAGGTGCCGGTTCATTAAAATTCGTTTTCGCAGCAATGAAAACAACCGCCCGATTAAATATTGACTTCCGTGAACGCAAGGAAAAGTTTGCAATTATTTGCTTGACACGGGGAATATCGTCATCTTCGGCAACCTGGAGATTTTAAAAAACAAAAACTTGAAACCACAAAACTGTGGTATTTTAGTAAAGCACTTAGGGATGATTTACATGCTAGCTTGCGTTGTTTGCTTTACGTGCGATTTAGGTGAGTAGCCAATTAAAATACGTGCTTTATTGCATGTTCTACGTACTACGTAATAAAACACGTGTACTCACCCAAATCACACGCAACGCAAGCTTCTATGTAAGTAGGCCTTACTTTTATTGGCTGATTTCGAGATAAAATATATAAGTATGAAACTAAAATCAAATGTGAAAAGCTTATTAAAAAGACGTAATGCTGTCTTACACAATTAAAGAACAATTTACCTGCATGTCCTGCTCGGTGACTTTTTTCAAAATATATTCAAAACGGTTTCTGAAACAATTCTTGTGTATTTCAGAGCATTTGGAACGAAATTCTTATTTGGAATGAAATTTTTATTTGTGAAAAATAACGAAATGCGTATCAATAAGGGCTTATTTTCATGAATGCTTCCGTTTCCTGCTTTGCTTGCAATTTGGGTGAAGAGCCAATTGAAACACGTGTCACACTTGCGTTAAAATAAAACACGTTTTTCCATTAGCTACTCACTCAAATCGCAAGCTTTCATGGAAGCTAGCCCTTACACTTACCTTACAATAAAACACGTGTTTCAAATGGCTTCTAACCCAATTCGCAAGCAGCCCAAGGTTTCATGAAAATAAGCTCTAACATGTATTAAGCGCGTACTTCAGTGTATTCCCAGATTATCTTCATAATGGGTAATTTACTATATTAGCTACTTCCGTAATATGGCATTTTATATTATTAAAATTTGTTAGTTTCATATGCGTAGAAAGCAGAGTGAGATATAAAAACAAGGGGTCATGTGAGTGCAAGGACACACACGCTCTTCTACATGGTATCCTTGCACTCACATTATCCATTGATTTTGCACCAAATCATGTTTTCCACATATCTAGGTTACCAACTGGAAATTGTCAAAAGCCGGACTTTTTGAAAAAATGCCGGACACAATGAAATTGCAGCAATCAACATTTTTTCTAGGCGTAATCACGTTTGTTATGTACATTTTTATCTAGTGGTGAAAGTTTTGGGGAGGTTAAAGATCAAAATATCTGGTGTAGTAAAAAGTAATCCATTATTTTTGCATGACATTGAAGGCTTGACTTAAGGCCACTTTAGACGATCCAATTTCTCGTACGATGAATCTTAGCAAAAGCAGTGTGCCAGGGCAAAAAAAGAAAAAAGTTATGGATTTATACCTAACATCTTGCCCTATTGTAGCATTCTTGCTTTCACAGTCTGGTACTACTGCTAATCGTAAGATTCATCGTAGCATAAATGCTGTCGTCTAAAGCGGCCTTTACCATAGTTAGAATGACCCGATTTAGGTCACATATGCGCCGTTTTGTTCGATAACGTGTTGCCATTTGGAAGGTAATATCATGATGCCTCTCTCATAGAAGCCCTTGTCCCTATTGGCAAAGAATTGAGACAGTCGATTTTCACAAGCCTCTCTTGAAGCGAATTTTTCACCAGCAAACGTGTTCGCCATGGACAGGAACAGATGGTAATCACTCGGTGCCAGGTCCGAACTATAAGGTGGATGCATAAGAACCTCCCAACCAAGCTCCCGGAGCTTCTGGCAAGTCACTATCGATGTGTGTGGCCTGGCGTTGTCCTGGTGGAACACAATGCCCCTCCCATTGGCCAAAGCTGGGCGCTTCTGGGCGATTGCTGCCTTCAGACGGTCCAATTGTTGACAGTATAGTTCCGAGTTAAGGGTTTGGCCGTAGGGGAGCAGCTCATAGTAGATAATTCCCTGCCAATCCCACCAAACACACAGCAAAACCTTCCTGGCCGTCAATCCTGGCTTGGGCACCGTTTGCGCCGGCGCACCGCGCTTCGACCACGACCGTTTTCGCGTGACGTTGTCGTAAGTGATCCACTTTTCATCACCAGTCACCAACCGCTTCAGAAATGGGTCGCTTTTGTTGCGATTCAGCAGCGATTCGCAGATGGAAATTCGGTCCATGAGGTTTTTTTTGCGTTAACTCGTGTGGCACCCATACATCAAGCTTCTTTGTGTATCCAGCCTTATGCAAATGGTTCCACACGGTTTTTTGTGCAATGTTTAGCTCTTGGGCAATCGAAACAGTGCTTACATGACGGTCGGACGCGACAATGTCCATGATTTTATCGACATTTTCGACACTTGGCCTTCCAGTGCGTGGTACATCTTTGACGTCAAAATTACCGGCACGGAATCGACGAAACCAAAATTGCGCGTGATTGGCTGTTACAGTATCAGGACCATAAACACTATTCACATTTGCAGCCGCCTGGCTTGCGTTTTCGCCTTTATCGAAGAAAAACTGTAAAATATAGCGTATTTTCTCTTTGCTAGTGTCCATTTTGACGCGCGCTCACACAACACTGAGTCAACTCATCACAACTATCTGAACAGTGTTTGTAGTACGCAATCTCATCGTTTGAACGCCATCTCGTTGAACCCGATCGGACTTATACAACGCGAGATACAGATCACTGAAGCCATCTATTGGCAAAATAATGGATTAGTTTTTACTACACCAGATATTACTTGCTGATGTGCTAGTTTGTATTTTTCGCAATTTCGCGAACGGAGACAAAAACAATAGAGTGCGATATATCGACATTACCACAAACTACGCACCGTAGTAGTTAATAAATTGTGACAAATTACCGCTCGTGACAATACAGTTTACAGTAAATAACACAAACAATGCAGTTTAGATGTACTGAGTTGAGGAATAATTCATGAGCGTTTTTTAAATTTATTTTTAAACAAAAACAACAACAAATTAATCAATAATGTTGTAGTTTACGACTTCCTCCCATCGCTTGATAAGTTTTTTCGATGCCTCGGTGATAGAAATTTCCCGGTTCTCATTCAAAAAATTCGTCCAACCAAGCCCTCAATTCCTCGTCATTACTGAACGATAAACCGAGAAAAACGTTCGAAAGAGATGAAAATCTGAGCGCTTCAAATCTTTAAAGTATGGGCGATGAGGCAGCACTTCCCATTAAGCGAATTCTTGAATCGCGGTTTTGGTCATTTTGGCGTTGTGAGGAAGGGCGTTTTTGTGTTGCAGAAGAACGCCATTTTTCCTATTCGGTCTTTTTCGCTGATCTGTTTCCTTGGGTCGGTGCAGATTTTCAACGTAGAGCTCCGCGTTGAAGGTTTGGTTGCGCTCAAGCAGCTTATAATCTCATTTGGTCGACCGGTGAGTGATCCGTGCTTGAGGTCAAAATTTACATCTTTGAAGCGCGAAAACCAACGGCGGGTGATAGTTTGAGGCATTTCACCTCCTCCATACACAGAACAAATCTCACGTGCAATGTCGGTGGTCTTGACACCTCGATTAAATTCAAAAAGCAAATGGTGTCGAAAATAGGTGTGATTTGTTTGAAGTCGATGTAAGAACTCTCTCCTATTATTCTTATTAACCGAAAGCGTCCGTTGTTCATTTCTCTCTTCGAAATGAAAACTGTACATCTTCAATTTCTGCATTCACACTACCGTATGAACTTACATTTAATGTTCTAGAAAGTCCCCTGGCCATTATACTCAGTCGTAAATTTCGTTGTATAATCGCAGCATTTCAGTTTTTCGCTTCTGTACTACGTTTTGTTCTTTATCAGTTGAATAGGATGAGCATCCAATTCCATTGTTTTATCATTTTTAATTTCATTAACAGCGTTCTTAATTTCTTCTTTGAGTATTTGGAACCATTTTTCATCATAACTTACTTCTACTCGTACGTCTGTATTTAATGTAAGTTGGCATTAGAATGCTACGTACAGTTCTTTTATGTATTCTTTCCATCTGTCCAATAAATGTTTCCGATCTCTAATGGGGTCACCATTTTTGTTCTCTAATGACCAAACAGTTTTGTTTCCTTTATTCCAAAGTCCATCCTTCTTGCTTCCTTGTTACCAGATCATATTGTGCTGTTCTTTCTAAGTTTACTATTTCATTGCATTTCTCTGTCATCCAAGCTTCTCTTGCTTTGTCTGTTTCTCTTCGAAGTTCATTATTTCGCTTCCTGTACATTTTTTACCTTCTTCTGTATTTAAACGCTTCCATTTTCTTCGATCCTTCATTTTCTTCAACATTTTTACTGTAACTCATTCTTTTTCATTTCATTTCTCTTCATGGTATCCTATATTACTCCACTGCCCTTTAATACTTCCATCTGTTCCCACCAAATTTGAGTTTTTCAGTTTTATGTCTATCTTCGCTAAAACCAAATTGTCCTGAGAGTGAATATTGGCTCCAGGAAGAGTCTTTGCATTCTACAAACAGTTTCTGAACTTGTCTTGAATTAGAACGTAGTCGAACTGAAACTTTCCTTGTCTGGGCGTGTCCAGGTATATCTTCTTTCATATTGTTTAAACCACGTGTTTCCCACCAAAATTGATTTTCGGTTACAACAGTTAAATAATTTCTGGCATGTTGGGTTTCTTTTTCAAAACTCATACTTTCCTATTGTATTTTCATCCTGTCCACCTATTACTGCATAAAATTGCCCACCTGTATGATGCACGTGCCTTTCTGTTCTCTTCTCCAGATATTTGTTGCTCATTACTTGTAATTATTAGTCAGTAATTGATAGATCTAATTCAGTTACAATAAGATAACAGTAAATGTTATATTACTTTGTTATTCAATCCTTTGGATGTTTATTGTAATATTACGGTCATTGACTATTCATACGCTTTAATCATCGTCATCAGTTTCAGAATTGGATAAGTCGATCCATAACTATATCTGAAAAACTATGTTGGCTTCTTAGAGTTTTCAAAGCAACAAGGGTCTCTTGATCACCGTTTTCAAACATTTCCAATGTAAACATTTTTCTTTGCCTGCTAGACATCCTGTGCAAGTGTGCAGAGAAGGCGTGGAATGCAGATGCTGTAAGAAGACCCAGAGCACCATATAATGATCGCAGAGCTAAAATATTTTTTTGCGATTTTACAAAATACGTCTCAATCGGTAATCCAGGCCAACGTCTCAAAGCTAGAAATCCAGAGCAAAATGTGCAGGGATGTAGTCCCTCTAACTGTTGCATCTATAATGTGAATGATATTTATGTCTACTTCTTCGTGAGCACTTCTAAGATGTTCTCATTCGCAATGTGTTGTAGCCACACACGAGCGCCATGCTCATACAATGGCTTTTTTAGATAATTTGGCAAACTTCATTATTTTTTGGACTGATATGCAGTTAATTCATTTTTGTATTCATATAACAGAGCTTTTACATAAATGTGCATACTAATTTCGTACTATCTATTAACATGTAATGAACTGGTATTATTACTTGACGCCTCTTCTTTCTTGTTAGGTTCTTGATGGAATCCTTTAAGAATTAAATATCAAAAAGTATTCCATGAAAGGTCCAATGTTTTGCTTTCGTCATATATGCAAACTAAAAGATTAGTGCCTTTCCTTTGTTCCTAATTCTCCTGACAAATTATCCTGTCTAGTTTTACATTTGATATCCGTATGTCTATTATAGTAAACACATATACACCTATGAAAATCATCTCGCTTAAACATTGTCTTTCTCTCTCCCTCCCATCTCTCTCTGTCGTCTTTCTTTTTGTTAACCAATCTACATACCTAACCTGCTAATGTTAAAACAGTCGTAATGTCATTACCTAAAGAAAAGCTTTCAATTAGTTTTCCATCAGCATCTTTAACAAACAGGAAAAATTAGTGGCACATCAATACTGTATTAAAATATCTATAGAATTAATCAACCGATCTTAATTCTGTTTGAACGTATCTCTTGACATTTTTCATGGAAGTCAATACTTTGTGAGTAATTCGTGAAATTAGACAATTACTGACACTTAATTTTTCAAAAGCTCGTTAATAGCTGCTTAAATATTAATCTACTCAAAAACTTACTGATTAATATTATTTTTAGCCTACATTTGTAGCTTTTGCTGCAAAGAAAATACAAATCGGTTGAGTATCTCCGAAGATATTTTACCTTACGTATTTTGAGCCGGCGACCATATTGATGACGTCATTACTCGGATCCTAAGGGATGCAAAAGCTGACGCTATGGGAATAATCTTTCAGGAGCAGAAGCTTAATCGCTTGACCCATATGGCATGGTTTCTTCATCAAACTGCACACAGAGCCCTTTTTCTGACATATGCTCCCCCTATTAAAAAGAAGGAAAAGGGAATTTTCGATTTTGTTCCAGGTATCTGACAAAAGTGTTGAAAAATTATAACATATTAGTGTGCAGGTCCGTAGTCAGGAGGGGGCTAGCTAGATCCATAAATATTGAATGGTAAACACTTTTGCCAATATTGGCCGATTATCGGAGATCAATGCCGATCAGTATTAGAGATTGATGATGGACGCTATCGGAGAGCATCTTCTTCCGATATTAATCGACATTCCAGTGCTTCAATTGAAAATAAATAAGTACAGGGGGCATGGATATTAAAATATTGCATATGCCCTAGACAATGTATACTCAAAAGGATTTCGTATTATTTTTATGACTATTACTTAGTCCCCGTGGTTGGTGGTTAGTCACGGACTTTCTCTCCGGTTGAGATTCACGAGCGCAACACTTGAAAAACAAATTAAAAACGTTACGCGCATCTTCACACCACACTCTTCCGAAAGATTTCGGTCAATCTGTATCGCGCGGTAAGGTATACGGACAGTGATATTTTTCTAAACTTCGTATTTTAAACTGCTAAGCTTCCCCCTCCCTTGTTTTTTGGATGAAATCCATGTTTCTTGAGTTTCAGGAATAGCACTCAATGTGGACATATCGTACCATGCCAATATCGATCGATTTTTATTAGAACGGCCAACCATGATCGATATCCGCGTTATTGGTTCAGTATCGGCTCGATACCGGTCCGATATCCTTGTGCTGCTAGACAATGTCGATTCCCTCACCTATTCTAAAGTAGGACCCCACTTGTTTCAAATATTTTTCTCATACTGATACGCGTTTTTATCTTCCTTTTAGAGTAAAAACCGTGTGAGACAATGGAAAAAAGAAAAGGAAGAAACTAACATGGTCGTCAGAATCGATAGCGCAAACCATACAAGTTACACGAGAGAAGAAAATGGGATGGAGAAAAACAGTATGGACTTTTGGGATACCATAAACTACGTTAATGAAGTTCTCCAAACAGAAGTATGGGTATCCTGAAGGATCAACAAGAACGAAAATGGGCCGTTGTACTGTGTTAAGCACAGCACTAGGAGGAGGTAGTACAAAATTGTTTAGCGATAGAGGCTACATTTTAGTTAACACGGTCAGATTTAAGTCGCATGGCATTCCAGCTAGCTGAACGTAATTCCAGCTAGGTGAACGTAATAATACCATTGAACACTCCCTTCCTAAAGTGAGTATGTTTGACAAATGTTGCTTACGTTGTTTCACAAGGGGTGCAAACAACGTATTTCTGCACGTCAACGAATTGGAACATCACTCGCCAGTACGTAGACAAAAGTGGCTTTGCTATCGTCCAAAGTAAAGTGGCAGAAGCTATTTGTTGTAGGAGAAAACTGGTGCACTCGCTTTGGCTGAACGAGGATGACCATAGTTGTTTGTATGAGTTCTGCCAGGAATTTTGTTCTTCCCATGATTATTTTCCCAAGGAAATAACATTAAGTGCTTCTCCATGCACCATCTTTGATGTTCATTCATCGGGATAGATACAGATAAATCTGTTCACCAAATGGGTTAAACATTTCATTGAAACAAAAAGCATCTACAGGGATCAATTGCGAGAAGACAACACAAACCTATTGGAAGAGGAACAGACAAAGAACGAGACGTGGGACGTGAAACTATCCAACATAAATAAGGCAAGCATGGCATTTGTTTGTCCTGAGGGAGCAGCTAAGTGTTTAAGAGGTGCGTCCATTGTCTCAAGATACTGGAAGTCTTCACTTGCTGACACACCGTCTCAGGAGGATCCTGTCTGCATGTTTCGGATGGAAAATAGTTATCA
>JAGDQP010025518.1:0-26854 GCA_022664845.1 Lepisma saccharinum
TATATATATATATATATATATATATATATATATATATTTATTTTTCCTCCTTCTTGCAAAACAAAGTTATAACATGATTTTGACTTACATAAATGCGATCTTTATACTAAAACAAAAATTTAAATATAAGTATTAACCCCAATGTTAGTTATATAAATATATCCGCTACTAAACAGCAAATTATACATCATATCTCATGGAAATTCAAATTCATCCATAAATGTATCGAGAGCAGACCACATGAAAAGCGGATAACTTAAAGAAAATCTCAAAATATAAAACCCTTATTGAGGACACGTTGAACGGTTACAGCGCTCGCCTCCTGCGCTTGGCATCTTGTATTCAAACTGTTCTCGTTCCACGTTAGCGTTGTGTTGCGCGTAAGTATTGTCGGCGTTTTCTCGTTTCCTTCCGCTTTCTTGATTCGACACTTCATCCTATCATGATCAATCAGGCCTGAGACAATGTTGTATAAAGGCCTTAAACATTAAATTAAAAATTTAAAAATTCTTGATCTATCTATTTGTCTTTATCTATCAGGAAACTTTGTATTTATTTTAAATATCTTCCCTTTTCTTTTATTACGATCTGTTTCCAAGATTTCTTTTATTCCATCTATATTTTATATTTTTGTACGACACATGTTAATACTTTGTTTATTATAATAACTTAAATCTGATTTGGAGTTACTGGTGGCGCCTCCCCAGGTGGTGGATAGAGCAATGCCAACTAGATATGGTGAGTAACGTAAATATTCTGGGGCAGTCCAAAATTATTACTTTTGCCTTGCAGTTAATAGAGAGATATACAAAGTAGGAAATTCCCGAACAAAAATATAATGGTGAAGGGTAACATAGGTAACGAATAACATAGGCAAGGCTCATAGATGGAAAGAGGTAAAAACCTTTACCGCGAGGTCGTAGAGATGACAACTCTTCACTTCTAAAACATGTCAAGAAATACTATCACGTGGTTGATGGATTGTTCTGGGGTACAATATTCCGGAAGTAAACTAGTCCCTAATTCGGATCTCCAAAACAGAATTAAGAAAGATCTTCGAATAGGAGCATGGAACCTACGATCGTTATGCAATTAGTGCTTTTTAGGTGGCAGTACACGAGACAGAGAAGTACGAGCTGAACATATGGGCGATACAGGAAGTTCGGTGGGAGGGTCAAGATAGCATCCTGCAGGACATTAACACATTCTACTATAGGGGACCACAGTATCACCATTTCGGAACAAGATTCCAAATTAAGAACAGTTTCCTTCCGGTGGTTCAGAATAGAGGATTAGTGAAAGGAGGACTATTCTTCGTTGTGATACGTACACGATAGGGCAACATGGTTTTAATAAATAGACTTGCGCCGACTGAAATGGCTAAAATTAACGACAAAGATACGTTTTACGAGGAACTAGAAATAATGTTTGCCGAAGTATAATACAAAAACTATGTTACGTAATTTCACATCTAAGGTTGGGAGGGAGGAAAACTTTGGACCTACATAAAGGCACATACATATTTCATGAGAAATCCAGCCAAAATGGAGAAAGACTGATAAATTTCCCGATTTTGATAAACCTGCTAGTTAAAGCACGTACTTTGAACACAAATATATACACATATATTCATAGGTATCTGCGGATGCCAAAATTATCAACAAGATCGGTCATGTATTAACAGATAGACGACATCTTACCAATATAATGGACGTTAGGTTTTTAAGAGGAGCTGACAGTGACAACAATCAGTTAGTTATTCACAATGGTGAGGGGAATGTTTTGGAAAGCGAGCAGACAAACAAAGAATTAAAACAACTTAAAATCGATATTAAACAGTTCGATAATCTGAGTGTAAGAGCATAATAGCAACTGAAAATATAAAATAGGTTACATATCTTAGTTTAATTGAATAGTAATAAAGATACCATTACTAATGAAATTGATGAAAGATGTTGGAGGCAATTCGTGATATAGTGAAGTGCGCAGTGAAAGAACGTTTAAGACGGAAGAAACATCAGAAAAAAGTCTTGGTCTGCTGAAAAGTGCCTCAACCCTACAATGGTTGGGCGGAAAAGTTTAATAAACGGTTTGGCTGGGAGACCCAAGAAAATAAAACGGCATAATTAATTTGTAAACATTTTGTAATTATATGATACTTTTATGTAATTAGAAGTATTTCTAAAACAAACAAAAAAAAAACATTTCAGCTCAAAACTGGTGTTTTCGCTTTTTTTAATATTTGTATCTGTTTACATAATAATTCTTTTAGTAAATTATATGAGCGTTTCTAGAAAATTATATAAAAAATAATATTTGCTTAAATGTTGTTATACATATGTACTATTGTAAAGGGCACTTATAAGTTTATTTAGCATAACCTAAGGCACCAGCTATGTTGAAATGTACTGACTGTCAGGGGGTAAAATTTGTTTAGTTTTCATAGCATTCATTACACATCATTTTCGCGTGGCTCAAACATAGCCATGCTTTACAAACTGTGCAGGAGTATTTACTTTTGCTGTCTTTGCATCTATGGCATCTTCCCCTCTTTCCTATCTCCGGAGAAGCTGGGCTGTCCAAGTGGATCTCAGAAAATCTTGCTGCAAGAAGCCGAGTTTCGCGTGAGAGATTTCATTGCCTTGCGCGCTGCATCATGTAAAGCCTTGCATGAGATTTCCTTACCTTCTTGAGATAATCCTGACTTTTCATTTTTATTTGGTTTGCCCTAGAGTGAGATAGCTATTCACTGCGGCACTGTTCATGACTGCGAAAAAAAGACAGAGTGCCAAATGCCTGGTTCCTCTTGCGACTGTATATTCAATACACACATAGCATCAACAACGTCTTCACCACCTTTGGTTTTGTTGTAATGTGTTATTATGCTAGGTTTCTTGTTCACCGCTTTCAAAGTCAATTGCATCGTCATTATGCAACGATGAGAGAAGCAAGACACATTTATTTCGTTTAGGTATATAGGACACTAACGTAAAGCATTCTTGAAAACAAAACATGCTGCAAAACTGTTCTTTGTTCTTTTAAGTTAGAAATGGCTGGAGATTTGTGGTTATTTTTTTTAAGTCCCTACAACAGTGATTTGCTTTTCACTTTGAATTTCTTAGCAATATTATATGCGTTGAACCAGTTATCTATAGTCAAATTTCTCCCATTGTCTTTTATAGGTTCTATGAGTCGCAGAACAACATGATCGGGTCCATTACTGATCTGATACGATCCCTTCGGTTGGGCGCCAGCATACACTTCCAAATTCTTGATGTTGTAATTCTTAGCACAGATCAAAATGTACATCTTAACATCTTAATTATATATGTTGCAGGTTTATTAGGAATGTTCATTTGAAACCTGCAACGTCCTCTGAAAGGGACTAACATTTCATCTAAGGTTACATTTTCTGAAGGAGCAAAATATGTTTTACAGTTTGAGACAAACACATCTAGGTTTTTCAAAGCGGCAAGATTGTCAATAGCTCTCTGCTCATTTCGTGTGTTGATGTTAGTAAATCTTAGACAAAGGGTTAAGAATCTAAATCTTTATAGAGGCATGATAGCCCTAACACTGTCCACATCCGTTCCTTCATTATACCAAAACTCTGAAATGTTCATTTTACTACCATGTAATGCACAATCAATATACAGTAGTCCAAATTTGCCTTTGCTTCGTCAACAGTAGTTGGTCTCGCCATGTTTGTGTAGCTCGTGTAACTGTGTTTTATGGATCCAATAAAATGTTTGTAGATTCAGCAACTAACTCCATTAGGGGTTTATTGAAAGACTGTTCATTGAAAAGCTCTTGTTGCGTATTTACATTCATTGCATCCCGAACACTATGAGGAAGGCGAATGGACACTACGTATAGTCCTAGTACCTTTATTTTGCGGAAAAACATTTTCTTTCCATTTTGTTTTCTTGTCCCTACCTAAATAGTAGCATGCTGACGCCGAACGAGAATCCGAGTCTGCATTGTTGGGAAGTTTGTTATCTAATGGCGGAGTGGGCGGAGTTTTCTGAGTCTCTACTCCTAACATCTTCTTCACCCCACTCACTGTTACTAGCATGGTCACTAAATAGTTCACAATCAGGATCTGCATCGAAATCGCCCATTTTAATTTCTTCTTCACATAAACTTCTATAAATTTCACTCACAGAAACTTTTTCACGTCCCATGATGTTCTAAAGTTGCTCAAAATACCAACTGCAATGTTGTTCGTATATAAACGCTCAAACATGTCGAATAGGTAATCTTAATAAAACAAGTAAACTTCTAACAACATTATTGATATGAACAAAAATATGTTACGCTGCATCTGACAGGCCCACGCGAGGTTCGGAGATTTACTAAAAGCACACTAACAATAAATAAAGTCTGGTCGCGACACTAGCGCGTCTTATCGTGCGTTTGAGGAAGGTACACGAAGTTAAAACTCAAACCGCTAACTGTAAGTTGAAAATTGTATTAACATTCCAAGTAGATCGGTATCACAGATCCGGGCCAACCGTTCTAGGGTTACGCTTTATGTGGAACGGAAACAATCAAGCAAACGATCGCTAACTAATAAAAACGAAGCAAATACCAACCACTACAGTAACGCGAAACTCAACGCAATACGCAGGCTCAGAAACAAAAACCGATAACATCTTAATCAGAAGTTTCAGGAGATACTGGAAACTGGAAGACTAATAACATACGAGATCTTAAGGAAAGATTACCAGCCTAGATTATGGATGGTTAGAAATGAATGCGGAGATCTTCAAGCAAATCCAACTAAAATTTTAGATGTGTAGGAAAAAAATTGACAATCTTCTTAATGTACACAACAGAGAAAAACAGTGGAGTTTCAAATCTATACAGCTAAAGCGTGGGTACTCGAACCAAGCGAGATCGAGATCGAAATGTCGATAACAATGTTTTACATTTTCATATCACCATGACTAGACAGTAATCCAGCCGGTTCCATTAAAGCGATAGGAAATGCACTAATCATGAAACTGTACACATTTTTAAGTGCTCAAAGGAAAAAGGAGAATCTTCCAAAGGAATGGAAATCCTGAAATAGAGTTCCGGTTTTTAAAAGGGCGATAATTTGTAGTGTAATATTTAGCGAGGGATTTTTATCCAACAAAGTATTTCACTACCTCGCCTAAGTATATATAGATATGAAATAATTAGAAATAACCAATGTGGATTTAGAAGAAATAGGTCCATTTTAGACCAAAATTGCGCCATATGACTTATATCAGATTAAAATGAGAATACGATGGGACTGTTCCCCAGCTGGTCATTGATTATAAGAAAGCATATGACTTTATCAAAACTAAAATATACAATATCAAGGTACAATTCGGAATTTGGAAGATAAAGTTTCAACTAGTTTGTAGTGTTTCAGCGACTCCATAACATAGTGCGGATAGGTAATAATATGTGAGATAGTTTCGAGACTCGTAACGGATTCAAAAAAGGCGATAATTTCTCACCATTGCTTTTTGCCTTTGCGTTAGAATAAGCTATTCAGAAAATAAAGTGGACGAAAAATGACTAACGTTGAAATGTTTGAGTCAACTGTTTCGCGTACGTAGATTATGTAGGGGAAGAAATAGTTCACTATAAATTAACAAATACAATTTAGAAGAAGCTTGCGATGAGATGTGTGCTCCAGGTAAACATTGAGAAAAGAAGTACATATAAACAAGTGAAAACAGTTAATAACGGGAATAAATACTATATATACAAATTAAGAATGAACACATATTGAAAGTAAACAAACATAAATCCTTGGAAGTATATGTAACAAATAAACACGAGGTCACGGAAGAAATAGTAGTTCGTTTAGAATGATAAAACGTATGTTACTACTCAGTCCAAAAGCTTCTAACCTCGCGATTAATATCAAGAAATTTGAAAATGAACGGTTATTCTAGCGGTAATTCTTTACGGTTGCGGAAGTTGGAGTACGACCCTAGTATATGAACATAAACAGGGAGTGTTTGAAAATGAGGTCTTGATATAAATATACGGACCGAAATAGGATGACTTGGGAATGGAGGAGAGAGCATAATGAAGACATTCACGAACCTTAAGACTGACCAGATGTTGTAATAATATTTAAATCGCGACGACTGTGGTTGGCAGACCTTGTTGGTAAGATGGGCGAGAAACAAAGTATATATTCCATCGTGGTTTGAAACCCGTAGGGAAAGAGACCATTAGAAAGACCGAGGCGACGTTGAGAAAATGATATTAGAAGTTATCTTCGAGAGTTGTCTGTGGTGAAAACTAGTCTGATCCAATTCAGGATAGAATTCTATCTTCAACGTTTGTTACTGCGGCGAAGAACTTGCGCGTTCCGTAAGCCATAGGGAAAGTAAGTAAGTAATAACAGCAGTAGTATATGTAGGTTCTGGCGCAATTTTGACCCCAATCCCCATTGTATGTAAGGTAAATTCTCCAAATTTTCTAGCGTGACAGTAACATTCCTTATATTACCCTAGCGCAAGAAAAAAACGTTAACAGAAGAATAAAACATAAATTTATAACATTTAACTATAAAGAACTTACTATTTACACTGAAAACCAAAAAACAAAATCAATTTGTGCTTCAAAGCTTTTAACTATAAACCACTTACTATCTATACTATACTACACTAGATATAATTACATTTTTTACTTTATCCAATAATGACCCCAAGCTAAAGGAATTATTCCATCCTGTAGTATGTATCTTTTATCATCAGTTGGATCTACCGCTACCTTGTTAACAGTTATGGTGTACATATCATGTTTGTGACTTCGAATTAGGTTTATATATTTAAATGTTTTTATATTCTCAAACAGACATTTCTTATAATCATCAAATTTTATCTCTTTAGGTACTACACACTTAGTTATTTCCTTTGCTTTTTTCTTTTCCTTATTTTATATTTTAAAATTATACATTTTCGGTTTTAATTCAACAAATTCCATCATTATTTTGCCAGTATTTTCATCTTACATTTTTCCTAACACTTTTTCTTTTATTAGTGGTATTCCATAATAATTATTTTCCTTATATTCGCTAGTATCAAACAGATCAATCATTTCTTTTAAATTTTTGTAAAAGTCATTAGTCTCAATTTCCTATATAAAGCTATCAGTATCCATGTAACATAGACTTATTTTGTTTCCATATCTAGGTATTATAATATTATAATGGAAATCATACATTAACAATTTCGATAATTCTAGTACACTCATACAAACATATATTGGTTTATTGAATGTTAATTTTTCTTTTTGCATATGTATCGCACAAAATATTCAGTATAAATTATATTGTTCTGTAATCAAAATCCGGTTTCGCTATTAATTTCTCTACTTTCTTTGGATCACATTCTAATTTAATGCATTGTCTCTTTCTTATGTTTCCATATTTTTTTTCCAAATATGCTATTCTAAATTAACTAGTAAAAGTCTTTTTCGAAATCGTTCTTACCTTTTGTTCTCATATTAGTATTTAAATCAATATATTGCTTTAACCAACTCGATTGGTTGAATTCTAATTCTCTATGAACTTTCTTTAATCTCATTTCAAATGACATATAAAGTTGTAAGTTTCTGTAGTGAATAACATATCTTTCTTTGTTGTAAAGTGTTGTTAATAATTTTGCTTGCTTTGATTCTGGTGTGCACATGTTTTCTGGAGCTAATGGTAAAACTGAATGCTTGTTATGTAAATGTTTTGGATATTCTAAATCAACTTATAATATATAAGCAGTTTCTGAATCATCTGGAATATGCATTATATCTATGTAAGATTTAAACCATTTAAAGTCTTTGTAAGACATGTACTGACTCATAGCCCAACCATACAAGTTATTTGCATCTAAATAAGTTAAATGTGTTGAACATTCATCATTATTGTAACTTTTCATATATTTGCTGTTACATATATTTTAATACATTGTGAAATTCCTCCTCTTATACCTTTTTCTATCATTAAGATTTTGTCATAATCAGTTAGAATTTATATTTATCAGTCGGCTTTATATTTGAATCCTGTTCTCGTCGCTGGCAATCAGACGCTGGTTGTGGGAGGTCCTGATTAGTTTTCCGCATAGGAAAGAAATATTTGGTGTCTAAGTGACATTAGTAGGAATTCTTCTTGTCAGCTATACTACAACAATGCTAGAACTTTGTCGCCGAATGTGTGGAAGCATCATTGAGTGTAAATATGTACATGTTGGTCATGAAAAATACATTAAACCATTGTGTCACTGCTGTACTTGTTTTCCGAAACTACCACTATTAGAATAAATAAAGTCGGATTATTACTTTATAATTGAGAATCCATTATATGAAAGCAAAATGTCTTTGCTTGCAGATACTGTTCCTCTTCATTTCTCCTTATTTTCCGAAAGCAAGCAGATAGTCGACAATTTGCATGGATGTTTTGAGTCTAATAATACTGAACATGTAACAATAAGGACTCCTAAAATAACAAAAACAATATACTTTGTAGTATGTCCCTCAGGGGACTTCAGCGCAAACATACTATATATATATATATGGTTGGTGGTCCTTATTTCTAAACTTTTAAATTTCCGTCGTGCCGCCCAATACATTTGTTCTAATATACATAAATGTAAACTACGTGAAATTTTAGCCTGATAGCACCAAAATTAGGGGTCGCTCAGGACAAATATTTTACGCTAGAGTTACTACTGTTAAAGTTTTACGCGTACCGCGGCGCCCACTAGATGGAAGCAAAATCGCAGGTTAGATTTAGTACAACGATAAATAGTTTGACCTTTTTTTTCCGCAAAATAGGGAAAACATAATGTTCATATAATTTAATGCTATTACAACTGACTACACAATTTTGCGTTTTACACACATTGTTTGTAACCAGTTTAATATTTAACTAACTAATCGCGCAAGGCCGAGTTATTGGGCCATCTATAAGGGATACTTGCCACTTGGACGATACAAATACAGCTTTCGATAGAATTTTGATTGTTGCAACTTATTAGTGTATCTATGTGAAATTTCGAAGTAAGATGGCTGCTTCTAGTGCTTCAGCATCACCGAATACAAGAAGAAAGAGTGCAGTTTGGCTAACTGGATAAACAGAGGAAGAATTGAAAGGGTGTAAGTTACATTCAAATAGACGAATATTGAGCGTATTTTCCCACCATCACAAAACTTTAAAAAAGACAATTCGTAATAGTGCAAGAGATGTAATCAAGGAAGCTGCTGTTTTTGGGAGAAGGCTAATTCCGATTCGTAAAGAACATAGTGCTATAAGTAAGCTGGAAAGTATTTTCAATGACTGGGCGAAACTTAAAAAGAACGCTAAAAGAATGACAGCCTCGCAACGTATGAATGAATCGAAATTTATGGAAATCCTTGATGATTTGTTTGACATTGCATATATGGACGCCCTGAAAACGATAAAGATTGATGAAGATCGGGATTTTCTGGTCGCTCAACGAGACAAAGGACGACGTGGTTCTTTGGGTGGGATTGACAAAATTCTCACTGCAAGAGAATGTAGAGCACAAGAAAGGCAATCAATTGTTTTGAAACGAAAGCAAGCAGAAGAAGAGAGACAGAAAGTATAAGAAAAAACTGCAATACTGGAATCATCAAGTAGTGATGAAAATGATAATGACTATGACCGACTTGACCGTGAACGTGAAGCTTTAAGCATTCCTAGAACAAGCACTTGCATCCCGAAGAAAAGGGCAAGAAGAAATACTGTTACTCCTGAACTGGCTGCTGTACTGGACAGAGTAAAATTGATTGATAGGAAGGCAACTGTACTTTTCGCTGCTACTGCTCAGAGTCTCGGTTATGACACCAAAAATCTAAACATAAATCGGTCATCAATTCGAAGAAGTAGGTTAAAATGTCGGAAAGAAATTGCGCAGAACCTTAAAGCGGATTTTGCGACGACAGCAGACAAGCTCGTAGTTCATTGGGATGGTAAAATTTTAAAGGATATTACGGGACACGAACATGTGGATCATGTTCCAGTAATCGTTTCAGGAGCCTCCGTAACGCAGCATCTCGATGTACCAAAGTTGATATCAGGCACAGGAGAAAGTCATGCTGCCGCTATTGAACAATTGTTGTGTGAATGGGGTGTTGCCGATCGTATAGCGGCTATGTGCTTCGATACAACAGCCTGCAACACATGTTATAAGGGCCGAACCTGTATTTTGCTAGAAAAAAAACTAAATAAGGAACTCGTGTATCTTGCCTGCAGACATCATATTATGGAGCTTATATATATATATAAGACTCTCGTGGTATAATTTATGTTTGTGCTCAAGTTGAATTTCTTCCTTCAATATATAAAAAGCCAATAAGGCAGTGATTGTAAACAATGCTGTTAAGTGTTGCCAACATCATGCTGTTCTACCAACCATTTAGAAACGGTACAGTAAGTCAGTAATCAAGATTACTAAGTAAATTATTTATTCAGGATTATGCGATATTCGTTTTTTTTTTTTTTGAGTTGCTAACACATAGTTTTAACGTTATTTGCTGGCTGATTCCACCAGATACGCTGATATATATACACAAATAATATTCACTCAAGAAAAATTGTTTGCTGTTCTAGTGTTATCAAATTGAATTTTATATTTCAATACTGGTATGTTATTGGTCGAGGAACTAATGAGGACTTTAAAGGGTCCGTCTGAATATAGTTGCAATTCTACCCTATTGCGATAGAAACCTGTGATTTCTCCAAGTCCGAGGTCAGGGCCGTTTGTATTTTATCTAGAATAAAGGATTGAAAATTAAACATGTCATTAATCTGTTTAAGTAAAATGCACCATGTCTGTGTTAGCCATAATTGTTTTATTGTGCTTTGAATCATTGGAAGACGATGTTCTAGATGCTTTATAGTATTATGTTATTTGCAATAATATGTACGATAAATTTATAGAAGTATGCACAGACAACGAAAATATACTGGAGCGTATGAACAAGTCCTCATAAAGTAGACAAGAAGTATCTAAACCTATGGACAACAGATTCGTTAAATGGTTGCTTTCCATATTTTATGTTAGGTATATGAGATAAAAGCAAATGTTTGCATTAAACAATAACCCTATATTTTACACAATTGAGGTGTATACAAAGATTGTGACACAAAGCATTCCATGAGTATTCGTAATTAGAGAAATTCTGACTAGTATATACCGTCAACTATTTGACGAAGTGTCATATCCGAAAAATCTAACTCGTTTTATAAATGAATAAAAGAATAATTATTCCTAAGAGGGAAACCAGTTCAAGTGTAATAACTCGTCATCTATTCAACCAAACAAAGTTTTGTGGTTTAAGTTGTTACGAGTTATTACACTTAAACTATTTACTCTCTTAGGAATTATTATTCTTTCTTCATTTATAAAACGAGTTAGAGTTTTTAAATACCTTTCCTCAAATAGTTGACGATACACTCTATTGTACATTATTGGTGATGTTTAACAGCTGTTCCAGAGATTGCAAATAACTGATATAAGAATGAAAACATTGTTGTAAACAATTGTCAAGTAGTACCAAATATTTTAATCTACATTTTATTTCTAGCAGAATAAAAGCAGTCTTGCCAGAACAAATAACAAAGTTTTTATGTCAATGCATCAGCGTACAAAAGGTCAATTCGAGAAAAGGTGTGGACTAACATGTTGCATGCAAGTAATTATTTTTGGTGTACTACTAACAAACATAATTATACAATCTTTTCTTTCGAAGTTTGTAAAAAAATCAACGGTCTGTACAGAATTCTAATGAAGTTTACTTTTCCTATAGATACAAAGCATGTTGTATATTATAGAATATATAACTTTGTTTTGAGCGCTATAGGTACAAGCACGTTGCAATGACAATAAAAAACGATTAAAATAAAAAAAAAAGCAAAATGCAAGCAGCAACTCTACATGTTTCCATTCTCCTTTTGCGATAGCCGTACGACAATAAGCAGTAATATGCAATGTCGGAAGAATTGAATCTACGACATTTATCATTCTTTACGATGGTATATATTTTGCTTTGAACCTTACATAAAAGTAGGTGTTTTCCGATTAATAATAATCCAAGATAAATTACCTTACTGGTATTCTTCTAACTAATTACATACTAATAATGATCACACTATTGTCTCAAACGCTCGTCGAGGAAGGGTAATTCCACGAATAGTATATATGTGTTCGAATTTGAATTTACCTACCACCTCAAATTGATAGGCGTAATTCTTTATTCAACAACAAAATATTTCCATGTTTAGCCTTCTTTGTCTCTGGAAGTAATTCTCCGAAACAATCACAGAGTAATAGCAACCGTGTATCATCACGACGACTAATAACATTATCAAAATGTAAGAGAAGTTTAATGCCTTTTGCATCAATCACTTCAGATAATTAAGTCAGGTCAAAGTGAAATAATGAAGGCTGCGAATGCTACAGGTGGGTTTGATTTTACGAATCTTTGAAAGGTACAGCTATGGACAAAAGATCTGACGCATGTCTATAGCTAATATTTATTTTCTAAAAAAAAAATATAAATATTACAACATCGTATAAAATCACTGAGTTGCAAGAATATGCAAAATTGCGTAATGCATTTGTGTAAAAAATATTGTCCAGGTATGCACACAAACAAGGGTGATATAAAATAAAATAATATTTAACGTCGATAAATTTCTAAGTTCAAAAATCGCACCAAGTTGTAAAGTTCCGTCGCTTTTCCCGAAAAGGGATTTTTCTTTGTAACCCAACGGGAATTTTTAATTCTAGGTATCGTTCATAGACGTCACACGTATTTCTAGAGTTGGTTGTGCAGAGTAAAGTCATAGAAATGCGTCTATTAATTACAAATTATTTAAAATTAAGGGCCATATGCAGAGTCGTTTCGCGGGCTACCCAACGGACACTTGAGAAGCACTTGACTATGTGTTAATGCACAGTCGTCCAACGTGGATGAAATGGTCCTGTAGTCTTGGCTGGCCCGTTAAATACCCGCAAGTTTAAAGAAGTAAAACAAAGAGCAGAAAGTATGTAGACGTCATTAGATGATGTGATGGTAATATACTTAAATACACTTCAACAAATTTAAACTTTAAAAATGTGTTTGTAATAACCGAAGTTACTATCATCGTATCACTGTTTTGTTTAAACGTTTTACACTCCTGGCGTTTTGGCGTAATCTGTTGAAGCGCGTTGTTTTTAATTTTTTATACTTTTAACGCAGGTGGCTCGAACCCCAATGGGAGAGATATTATCCTCTTCATTTTCACTAAACGCAATAGTAACGTAATAATAATATTTTTGATAGTTTAATTTAAGAGTTTTAATTTACATTTTATTTTCTGTGGTAGCTAAGCTATGGGAAAATATATCTTATTAGACCGCTCAGTATGTTAATCTGTTCGTGTGTGGAAATGAAATCTTAGGAACAACAAGATGTAGAGCTGTGTTGTTGCATACGTATTGGCTAGACTAGCTCAGAGTCGCAGGAACTGTTTTGATTTTTGCAGTTGTTTATTGTTGCCGACCTATTTTATAAAAATTCAATTGTTCCAATTTTCATTTTGTTAGACCTATCTGCACCAAACTTAGCATAAATATCATTGGATAAAATATAAACATTCTGAGGGTTTCACTGTCCCGAAGCATCAAAGTTATCAGTGTTATCAGTCTATTTTCTATAAAATTCATTTGTCAAATTGCTTCTATTATGTTAGACATAGCAACATCAAATTTGCCATGAATAAATATTATTCGACATAATAGAAAAATACTGTCTGTGTTCCCTGTCCCCAAACACCGCGTTGTCAGTATTGCCAAGCCGTGTTTAAAAATATATAATATAAAACACAAAGTATAGAGATGCGCTTGCTTTATCGTTGAAGGGATCTTGGCTTGATATTGTAATAACTTTCACTGCTCTGTATCATCGTAATTAGACATAATATGAAAGCTCGGACGAATTTGTTCTGGAGTATCTCCTAGAACTTCCCAAAAAATGTTAAACTGGTATGATAGCTGAAACGGTTGTAAGATGATGTTAAATGAGTCGTAAAACAAATTACATTTATTGAAGTTCAAAATATCTCAGAGCAGGAGCTCTTCAACTAGCGCCCAGCGAAATTATTTTACCGGGCTAGATCTGAGCGTTTGACTAAAGATCGGGTGACCCGGGTTAAAATCCCAGCCAGGACGCTGTGGACTTTCCCCATGTCTGGCGCTATGAGATGCAGTCTCTCAAATTGAGTAGCAGAGTGTCCTTATTGCGAAAGGAAAAATTAGCAATTGTTCTAACACTTCAGAATTTGAAAAATGAGGAAAAATGTTTTCCATAATACCTGAGAGTAAATTGTGTTTGAAATTAAACGTTACGCTACTGTTTTTTTTACTGGAATTTTGCAAGCAAGAAGGACGCTAAACGGAAGGGGGATGCTGAGACCACAGAATCTACCTTAGCTCCCTAGTTCTAGCAGTACTCAATATTTCATACAAATGTCATAACTTAAGTCAACCCCCCAACTTTTTCAAATGGAATAGTGTAGACCTCGAACTTTCTATCTTGGGGCTTTATCAGGGATTCCACCAGGATTTTCAGTTTGTGGAGTTATGAAGTCAAAATTGGAAGGTGCAAAATGGAGCTTTTCACGGCTTCTACTGATTTTTGATCATAACAATTTCAATATTGGGGAATACTCGAGAATTTTGGGGAGTGATACCCCCACGGAGAGTTCTTGGAGAATCACAGGCCGTCAATGACGACCGAACGAAGACCTGTTATAAAAGTTAAGATATTAATGAAGAGGGCTCCTCGCTCCAGTCCCCCATTTTTTTAAAAATATTTAAAAAACTAAGAGTACTATCAAAAATATAAGTTCACAGCGCCCTACAGCATACAAATCAATATGAAATGCAATGGACAGCGATCTCGAAATCTTGTCGATTGATGAGTGCTCAGACTTCAATTAATCTTTGAAAACATATCACTCGCCAATGGACACGCTCTAGAGATCGCTGTTCATTGCATTCCATAGTGCGCTATGAATTTATATTTTTGATAGTACTCTTAGTTTTTTATATATTTTGAAAACTCTTAAAAATGGGAGAGTTGGAGCGAGGAGCCCTCTTAAGTAATGCTCTATTGCAATAATTTCATATCCCTTCCAAGGATTACGCCAGGATTTTCAAGTTGTTTTTTTTCGGGGACCTACTGCATTACTTAATTAATATATAATTATAACTTTTAAAATAGGGCTTCGTTTGCTCGTCATTGACGGCCAGTGATTCTGCCAGAACCCCCGTGGTGGAATCCCCAAACATTCTCGAGATGAGCCCGAACTTAAAAATGTTGCCGTCAAAAGCTGATAGATGCCGTTGAAACTCTACTAAAACCTTCCCAAATTTAAGCTTATACCCCCCAAATTTAGATCATATTTTATTTATAAGGTTGTAAAATTGTTAATCTCGTATTTATTTATCAGATTAAAATCTCCAGTCCTTTCTGAAGTTTCCACAGCCGACCATGCTTACTTAGGTTTCCAGGGTTTACCTCAGTTTCACCTGGCGGACGCAGGGATGGAACCTTAAATAATGTCGTGAACCTTCACCATCCTCTACCTACCCCACCTCGTCCTGAGCCAAGGATACCGAAAGAAAATAAACAAATTCAAAAAATAAAAGTCAGATTAAAAATTACAGAGGTGGATAGATTTATTTAGCTCTGAACTGGGCTAATTATAATTATATTTGTATGCTACCGCAAAAATGTGACAAGTGTGTTTCTTCAAAAGCATTGAATACAGTTTTAAATGAATGTCAATTATACACATTTAATTCAATTACTTAAAAAGGATCTACGTAACTACTACGTTAGTAGTTACTATTTGTACTAAATAAATAAACTACATGCTAATACAAACATCATTACCAATGCATCTATCTTACTGCTATCTTTTAATCAATGTATAAACTACATGATTTGTGACATTTTTTTCAGTTCAAATTTGCGTATATTGCAATAAGCACGTGGTTTATAAATTGTTTTACCAATAAATGTAAAATAGACGCAGATAGTCATCCCTGATCTTTGAAAAATAACGAATTTCTCATGGTCAATTTATCAAAGCTAATAAACAGACATCATAAATAATAAAATTGAAACATGTAATCAAATTTACTTTAAAAACCTATATCTACAATCAAGTACTCCATATTGTTCTCCCAGTAGTAAAATGATTTGATAAAGACAGAAATTACATATTGGTTGAGTGCAAAATGTCTACCCATTTTGGCATCTCACAGTTTAGCGGAATACTGACCTCATAAGTGGCGCTGTCAGTTCATGAATCGATAGTCATGTAATCTGGGAAACATCAAAACAGGCACAGGCAGCTAGTGTAGACGAGCAGACAGGAACAGCGTATCTTGATGGTGAAATGAAGACCGACAAAGAGAACATCACAAATTGTTTACGTTTTGAGTTCGATAAAGGCAATAATGCAGCCGCAGCCTGCCACAACATTCGTCAAGTGCATGATTAAGATGCAGTTGACGTTAGCCCATGTCGTCGGTAGTTTCGAAAATTCAGGAACGGGGACAGAAATTCAACGACACTTTGGACATCCATTAATGTTTTCCGAAGAGGATCTCGACCAAACTATACGAAACAACCCGAATCCAATGGTCGAGAAACCAGCGCAAACGTTCCAGGAACATAGAAAAACTGTTAAGATGCGTAGAATCCCTGTGTTTCATCGCAAAGTTCAAACGTTAGGTTCAACATCAACTGAGAGAAACTCAACGGGAGTTGGGCGTCGCGAAATGTGTTTCCATGATTTTCCGGTATAAAAATTAATGGCTGTTGACACGCATTGTAACAGGTGAAGAGAAGCGGGTTTTGTTGCGAAGCGTAAAACGTCAATGGATTATGTGCCGTGTTCCTAACAGCCTCCATCGACGTCTAAACAAGAACTTCATCTCAAGAAGGTGATATTAAGTGTTCGGTGGGATGTCAAAATCATAATTCACTAGGAAATCCTGAAACCTAGCAAAATGTTACCTTCTACTATTGACAGGTAAACAGACTGCGAAGAGCATTGCGATTGAAGCACCTAACCATCATCAATCAAGAAGGAGTCTTCATCCACAATGATAATAAAAGGGGAACAGGGTGCTGTCACAATCGGTGAAAAACTGATGGACTTTGGACCCCACCCATCCCATTATTCTTCTGACTTAGCCCCCACGGCCCACCATCTGTTTGGCGCTTTGCAGAAGTCTTTCAATTCTCGGTTTGTGATATTTCTTTCTTCGCCTTTCTCCTTTTAAATAATTGCTCCTTTTTCAACATTCTACATTTACAGAAATAGCTTGGAAAACTTTGTTGTTGTTTTGTATTCTTCATTATTTTACAAAATTCACGGACAAAGCTAATACTAGTCAGGTATATCCTTATACCCTTTCTCCAAGTTTTAGGGACTTCATGGAAATAGAAACTCGTTGGCTTTCCGCGTTCACCATTTCACCGGCTTTTCGGCATATTACAGAAATAGTAGTTTTAGCAGTGAATAGGATTAGCACTATTAGTATTTGCGGAATTTGACATAGTATTTAAATAGAAGTAGTAGTCATAGCGGAAAATTATTGGTAGCCGTAGAAGTAGTACGTAGTAGTAATAGCAGCAGTAGAAATATTAAAGCCTAGGTCACATTGAAAAGTGAAATTTACATAGGGCGTGACGGTTCAACCTTTTAACACTAGGCAATCATGGACGACAGTTGTATTTCATTTCCAGTTAGGGCAACTTAAATAATTCTGCTGAAGCCCATTCGACAATATAATACAATTTAAAATTTACAGTCACTTCCAGAAGAAGTAAGTAATAATTAAGTTATTGATATTGTAAAGATTTATATAGATCACTCTGTACACTACTATAACTCTCAGTAGCATTTAATACCAACGATGGCAAACCAAGTGTGAACTTCCAGCACTCTCTGCTTGCTGTTGCTACCACCAGCCAATATGAAGCAGCATCTGATAGGTAACCAGTCTTATGTGACCTAGGCATACTTAATAAAACTATGATTTAAACTAGTTTCTATTATTATCGGAAGAATAAGGGCAATAACAGCCATTGTTCGATTAAGAATGATAATAAGTAGAACTCGAATGCTTTAAACATATTTCATTCGGTGTGTGTTTTACAATTTATTTCGATTTTAAAAATATCTTTCCTTACTAGTAATAGCGAAAATTTCTTACAAAGTCTGTTGAATTGGTGTAAAACATAAAACTAATAAAAGTGAATATTATCAATATTAATCTAAGTTTGAAAAAATATTACCGACGACCTGGATTTGAAGCCGAGACAAAATTAAACTTTATTACAAACTCTGCATGATAACCACTCAGTCAGCCTATTCAACAGTAGTTTTTTCGTCATTTTACTTGCTTTTACGGGAAGACTATGAAATTATATTACATTCCGTGCTTAATAAGGAATTATTGTTATTTTAAAATATTTTTGTAGCTTCTAATTCCATATTTATTTATGAACACAATTACAATTTCCATCCTAATTTATCTGCACTGCGTTTTAGCGCCGGATTATGTTTAAATTTCGAACGACAGGGAACTTCCCTCTACCGCGAGAAATTTCCTTCTACAAGGGAAATTGCTGCGAAATAGGGAAATATTCTCTAAAGACATGCGTCAAAACGTTTGTCCATAGCTGTACCATACATTTGTGACCTATAAACACAACATTTTGTATTTCCAAGTGTGATGAATATAAACATAGATAAAATAAAATACATTATAACCTAGGAATGAATGAAATAAAAATATAAGAAATAAGATCATTGAGAAAATAAAAATAAAATTAATACTTGGGAGCATACAAAACAAACAAAAATGAAGTCACGGAAGAAATAATAAGTAGCTAAGTATCGAGGGACATGGGTTTCTATACAGTCCAAAAACATCTAACCTCGCGATTAATATCAATGAAATTGAAAATACATATAATGGTTATTCTGCCAGTAATACTTTAAGGTTAGAAAAGTTGGAGTACGACACTAGCAGATCAAAATAAATTACCTGTATTTGAAAATAAGCTTTTGAGAAAGATATACAAGCCGAAACTGGACGAGATGACTGGAGAGTGGAGAAGACTGCGTAATGAAGAACTCCAAGGACTGTACGATTCACAAAATGTTGCAAAACTAATGAAGTCGCGACGACAAAGATGGACAGGCCATGTAACTCGGATGCGGAAACAACAAAGATTTTATTATATCCTGGATGGAAAGCCGGGTGGAATGAGACCATTGGGAAGACCAAGGCGTCTTTGGACGAAAAAATATTATAAGAGATCCTAGAGAAGTAGGTATGAATAGCTATAGGAACGTAACAGTATGTTCAATTTATAATAAGTTGTCAATGCTGACAACTGGATGTTTTGATATAGGAAACAGTCACATCATGTTTGCATTGTGTCGAATATACATACTTAAAGATTGGTGGGAATATTATACCGAACTGAATGGATGTAGTTAATATGTAATAATTGTAATTAATTGGGAACACTGTCAACTGTGAGATCTGAAGTATATATTTCGCACGTCGCAGTACCCAAATAAAAATATGGTCCTAATAAGTTGAACGATATGGATGCAATTACGAATTTTATTTTTAGAAAATGGTTGTCAACACTGACAACTGCGGCGTCGGAAGTCCCCATATGAACTGTAACAGTACTAATCCACATGTCAAATTTTGTGTGAATAAATGTAGATGCGTTCAACAGTAACGAATATATCGTCCTGATACATAGTTGCCTAAAGGCCTTAAAATAAATTCAATTAATTAATGTATGTCAAATTTAGTGAAAATCCATACACACATGTAGATTTGCATTAATAAAAGTATTTCTATAAATTGTATTTCAAAACAGTATGAAAACACTAACAGTTGTGGTGCCTCACATCGCAGACACCGCAAATTATTATTCTACTGTGCTCAATGATATTTATGCTTATTTTGGGCAGATAAGGAATGCAATAATTTCTAATATTATTTCGAATAGTTGGCAAGACTGAAAATTGAACAACTCGGTATATGTGTCATAAAAAATGTAATAATAGGGTTTGATGTATGTTATATTAATTCTTAACTACCTACACAAAATAATTTTTGGTAAAAGAGACATTATCAATATTAGAAATTGCTACCTTATGAAAAAGGATATTAAGAAAAATTAAAATTTTCTAAACATGTAGCCTGTCACCGGGAAAAGACGTGTTTTCGATTAAATTGCTTCGACTAACTCGTAGAATGCTGAAACTAGGTACTCAAAGTGAAATGATGCAGAAAGTTAAACGACACATAGGATGAAAGAATAGGAGCTGCACCCCTATAAAGTAAGTGTGCCTCTGAAATTGTAACAAACTCGTGATGACACAATTACATACAACATTTTGTTTATTTAGCTTCATTGGTTTGAACAATTGTTTCTGAACGCAAATTTTGGATTTAACATGGCGACTTTTAAAAACATTTTCTTATATTGTCGTGATCTACTCGTGAGGTACAACTCCATACCAAATTTCATTTCTGTTGCTCGAAAGGTGAGGAATATGTTTTAGGATAATATTTTGAATCCAAAATTTCGATTTTTTTCAAAATCTTGTAATATTTTGCTAAAGCACTCTTGATACCTTCATACTAAATTTAATTTATCTATCTCAAACGAAGTGGAAAATATTTGTAAGCGCCAATTATTAATACAATATAGCAATGTTTTCAAAATATCGTATTTTTTTCTAATGTACTCTTCATAATACACCATTATGCCAAGTTGCGTTTTGGATTCAAAATTGGGTCTTTGGGGACATTTTGTAATATTTAAACAATCTACTAGTGATGATATACCGTTGTACCAAATTTCCCTTTTCTATCTCCAGACATCTTTAGGCTGTGTATTCTACAAAATAATCATTTTGGCGGCCATTTGGATCCCATATGGCGAATTTTCATTATTATGTAATATTTTCTTGATCTACTAGTGATGATATACCTTTATATCAAGTTTTTTTTTTCAGCACCAGCCGTTTAGGCTATCTAATGGGTTACCAAAACTTTGTCCCCTTTTGTTACGACATACTAGTTCTTGCCCATTGTTATTTTTTCCAATCACAAGAAAACGAAATAAAGAAAGAACAACATAACTTTTAAAAATATAAGTTTTTTTTTTTTCATTTACAACAATATTCCCACCTACCCAAAATAAAATAGTACCAATGTGTTTCTCTATGATGAAGCATTAGAATAGTATTGTGGTATTTCTGGCCCCTCCCCAATTTTGTCTGAATTTCACATAAGCATGCACATTGCACAATGAGACTTCGCACATTGCACAAGTTCTCATATTGTGATACAATTCATGAAAGGGTAATTGCTTCTGAATTGCATTTGTTACAGCATGAAATCCAGGTGTATACTTGCTTTTAGCGAGAATAATGAATTATTTTTACATACTAACTTTGTTTCTCTTAAGGTCACTAAATTTCAGATAAGACACGTGTGTGTACCAAGTTTAATTTTCATTAAATATGCGCCCAGATAATGCATATGCATCAAGTTAGTTCTAAGAGACGTTTTAACTATTACAGATGTACTTCATTATATAGGGTAATCTGAAGTAATTGTTTCGTTCATATACTCTAGTATATTCCTGATGCTACGATTATGTTTCCAACAGTGTCTACTTGATTTCGATAAATAATTAGTCCGAGAACACAATAATAATATTGTATGTTTTTAGTTATTGCGTAAGTACGAGTATTATTAAATAATTTTAATTTTCTCTCCTCTTTCCAGAAAGACTGCCATTATGCATTGAGGATTTTAATTTAGATGACTTGTATGAAGATTTGATTTGCATTAATGACATAGAAGGTATGAAATAAGGTGTAATATTTTCCTTAACAACTGTTAGTTTATTATATTAATATATACAATGAATACAAATTATATTTTACTGCCAATTATTATATGATTAGGTATTCGTTCATTATATTAATATAAATATTTTGTGTTTAAATTTCTATACACCCGTTAAATCATGTGTAAGATATGTTTAAGAACGTTCGCAGTGAATAAAGAAGAAGATAAGACATATCGCTCAAGAATCCTTCAACTGCAAATAATTGTACAGTTCCCTTTATTTGGAATGACATTCTAACTTTATAGTTCTAACTCTTAAACTATTTCAAATATTTCAGAACTTTTAAATAATGTCAACACTTTTGAAGAAAGTGAAACTGGAATTAAATGCAACTGTATGTTGTCATGCATTCAGCCAAAATCAGTTGTAATCTACGAAGGAATGTAAGTAATTTTATGATATTAACACTCACTTGTAGTAAGATTCTAGTATATACATTTACATAATTGTATTTTTAAAACACTCAGCCAAGTATATTCTATATATTCTCAAGCATACATTTTTCTGTCAATATTTATCTTATAATGCATTTCAGTTCTCACTTTGTATATTACAAGTTGTTTCTTTTGATTGATTTTTTCTTATTATTTCTAAGGCTTCCCTTCAGCTACTCCTTCAATGTAGTATTATTTCGTTAAGAATTATATTTGTTCCCTTACTGTAGCTATTGAGCCTCATTCCTCTTCAAGTTAGTCTCCACCATAAAGTTTGCGAAATTTATTTTCCTTGAACTTCACTGATTGGTATCCATATATTCAAAACCGTACCTAACTAACAACGGGGCTCTTCTAGATTAAAATGGTAACACTGCTGTGATTCACTTGCCGGATGAACGGGAGACAAGTGACGAATGTAGGTTGTTTCTCGGCAGTTTAGAGGTAGTGTCGACGTGTTTGTATTCCCGTATTACGGTGTGTGTGTGGTCCGTATACTCTGTTAAAGAAAGATGGATATGGCATAATGCCCTAACCAACGCTTACCCGTGTAGAACATCATGTATTCATCAAGTTGCACATGCTCCGAAGTCGAAATGTAAGTCAGATCCATAAATATTACATGATGCGTGTCCGGCTTGAACTTTAGATGCCTAAAGGACATATGCAAATAAAATGCAAATACAGTGAGACGAGTGGTAACAGTTCTCTGCCATTCCGGTTGATTGCGAGAGCAGCTGCAACATTCAGCAGACGGACATAGTGAAGGACAGGGCGAAAAACTTAAGAGTGAACCGTTGCGCTTGGTTAGGTGCGCGGGTTGGCACTGATGATGTAGGTTATGGATGGCATACAGACATTGCATTCCACAGCTTTCAATATTGACTTATTGTCTCTTTAGAACTTATGTTTTCTTCCAGTCAACTTAAATCATTTTATTTTAACTTTCGCATCCCTGAACCTTGTTTACATCTAATGATTATTAAGTATGCATAATTATTGTGTTTAGTTTATTTCATAATGGAAAAATACATATTCGCACATTATATTGCCAATGTCCTAAATGGTTTTACGGTTTTTACTTGTTACAAAATATTTATGAATACTACAGAAGCGATTAGAAATATTTACAATTCTCACATCTCAGATATAGGTCTTAAATATTTTAATTGAACGACATTTTATGATATAGGTATAAGTTAATTATCTGCCTAATATTCTAAATGATTTCCGTTTAATTCTTCAAATAAGTGTTTTCCCTCCGTACATTATTTAAATTGCACATTCTTCCGCACATATCTTAACGTATCATAAATTTATTGTCTTGAATATAATTTTAATATGTTCATAATTTCTTAGTTCGCCACATAGTGACGAATTCATAATGGAGAAATTCCATTTATATTTTCTTATTTATTGCATTTAATTATATTCAATTGGTTATCTTACGTTGTTGTGATAAGTTGTTGCTTTTATTTTATATTGAAAGAGTAAACCAGTTCTTCCAATACATAGAGTAATAACTCTGAATTGTTCTAGCCCACCAAAAGTTTTTGCTGTTCAATAAAACACGTAATATATTTTTTTATGGACTGGTATGGTAATGAAGACACAGTTTTTTTGTATTTCTTATTAACAATGTATACTGTATAGTAAAATATTTAATATTCTGGAAACACATTTAATTTCAGGACAAAAATCATTTTGACGTATTGTCAAATACACCACACAAAATATTTGAGACATTTCATGTTTCCTTCTCTTGAAGGGGTAGTAATTGTATCACTGTTTAAAATGCTCTTCATTAGTTTTTTCTAATCAAAAGTTTATGACTATTACCTGGAAGAGTAACCTGCAAACAACAATAGTTCAGAAATTTAATATATTTATGTCATATCATATTCGCGTCTATCTGCAATATTCTAGCAATAGGTATATACTGGGAGTAGTCGCACAAACGCGTTTCACTTTCATTCTTTTTGCACTATGTGCACCATATCCATAGTACAAAAAGAATTAAAGTTGGGAAGAATTGTGGGTTAACTGCGTATGGTTGCATAACCACCAGTAATCAAGTTTCAAGCGTACAGGAATAATTTTACATTTAAAATGAAATACAGTTATTTCCTGAGAGTCATACATGTTAGAAACACAAAATCAGTACAGAAACTATTCTTATTATTGATATATGTGATTAGCAAATGATGCAAGTAGCTTTAAGCCGAGACCTGTGTTGCAAAATATGATTAGACGCTATTCATGTTACATAATAATATAGAGTTTGTTATCGAACTACCCTGGTAGGCTCTGAAAATGGCTGTCATGAATTCAAACCATGCAGCCATGCAGCGCTTTAGTTCCCGATTGCTTCACATGTTTAATCCTGGTTTTGACATCGTATACTATTTTGCCAGATTGTATATCAATAAACAAGGACAGGAAATTCGTATCACTAAACAGAAGCTTCCTTACATAGTTTTCTGACTGACACGTATGAAGTTTCCGCTGCCAGCACTTGCACATCACAGGACTTAAACCGATCAATACAATCTTCTGTATTCCTCGCATTAAAACATTTTTCTTTGTTATCGTGGCAAAGTAAAAGTCTCTCTTGATCTGAGCGTGTACTTCAATACAATGGATGGGTACACTTTTATTGAGCATTCAGACATAATTTATAGCGAAGCCCATCGTATTTAAAGGCGTTTTACTCTTCTTTACGCCAAGCGCTATCCACAGCGTCAAACGCCGTCACGTACTATCTTTTCCAGGACAGAACGTCGACTCTTGGACACAGGTAACTTCACCGTCAACTGCCTGTGGTGCACCTAAGCGCGTACGAACTCCGCAGCTTGGAGAAGAAGTGCTTCGGCGAGTGAAAGGGTATCCTTAGGCAAGCAACCGACGCATATCTCAGGACCTAGGTGGGAGCAGGGCAAATGTTTGGGAGGTTCTCCACCAAGAAAACCGGCATCCATATTCAGCCAGTTCAAAATCTCGGTCTAGCCGATTTTGAGCCATGTGTAAACTTTTGTTAATGCTTTTTCAGCGCTGTGAAGAGAATCCTACATTTCTCCAAAGAATACTCTTCACTGACGAGGGGATCTTATCTAGTTATGGTGTGGTTAACTGCCATAATAACACATGTGGACAGAAGAAAATCATCATGGTGTTCGTGAGCAAGCATTTCAGGAACGATTCAGAGTGAACGTATTGTCAGTCATCATTCATGGGCGATTAATTGAACCATAACTTTTCCCAGAACGTGTCACCAGTGCCAGCTACTTAATCTTTGTACAGGAGATATTGCAGGAGTTTCTAGGAGAAATACCACTTGAAATCGGACAGCACATATGTTTTCAACAAGACCTCCTCAGCCCTCACTTCATAGGGCTAGGGGTCGAACTTGGAAAGTGGCACGGATGGACCTGGAAACCAGTGTTTCCTTTGTGAGTGTTCAGAGTGTCTTGTATTGCAAACATACTCAATTTATGCCTTTGTCTCACTGAACCTTAATTTCCTGTGCATGTTCTCGCAGCAGTCTTTGCATGTGCGGAGGGGGCAAGCTTAATTAGTGGTACGGTTCGTTTTCCACTTTTCTATTCCTTTATACTGTAATGAGTCCTACTCTGCATACTATAATGTTATGTAATATATTCAGCATACTGTATTTTTCTAGAACTCACGAACACGTGGTGAAAAGACTTCTAGAAGCCCTATTTTTTTTCAAGTACCAATAAATGAAGTTTGTTCTTAGTGCTAAAATTGAAACAACGTATGTCGTTTCCACTGGGATAAAGGCTATGCGTCAGTACAAAGAATATTCTACGTTTAATGTAGACGGCAGGTGTTAAGGGAAATTAATTAAGATAGAATATGTTGTGGGTTCAGCAACAAAGTGTTACAAAACAGACTCAGTAAATGATTGCAGTAATACAAATGGAGGCTGAAAAGTTGCATATATTAATAATGAATTAATCTAAACCTCAGTAATACATTTTGCTTGCAGGGATGCTTGAAACTTGTATACTGCTGGTTATGCAACCACTCATAGAAACTCCACACTTTACAGATCTCTGATTCTGTTTGCACTATCAAAATGACAGAGACAAATTAAAATTTAATATTACACACTCTTTCATTTTCCGGTCATTTTGAACCATCTATATTTACAAACATAACAGGTAATCTCTGAATTCGTTTGGTTAATATTTTGCGCAACTGTTCTGGAGTTTGTATTTTGATAATTTTGGATACTACTTGTATGGCCTACTGAATGAAATTCCAGACCACCTTGTGTCACGGTCATTCGTATTTGTGATATAGTGCGTCAAAAGTGCGGCCGCTAAATTTAAGAAAGGACGCCACTTTTGAGGTATATATAT
>JAGDQP010025519.1:0-26854 GCA_022664845.1 Lepisma saccharinum
AAGTCCCTGTAGATGAACTTATGCCGATCAGACCAGACTATAGAAAACAATAAGAAAGTTATAGCGGAAGCGGTTATATATACTGTATATATGTAGATTTTGCACAGGCCCCTCGCCAACCATAAACTATGAGAGGATCAAAGTCCAAGGGCCACGATATTTTCTCTTATGTCCAAGAACTGATTTGCATTTTTGCAGAGATGGCATTAGTATTCCCTGATATTGTAGATCGTTATATGACCGTCGAGTCTCGGTTTCGGCACTACGCTACTGATAACATGAAGGTGAGACCTCAATTTTGGTTTCTAATCGGAACTATCAATATGTAATTTATATATATTACATTTTTATTAGTAATTAGCACAAGCAAGCCCGCTTTGCTAGGCAAAAAGGATAATTGCAAAAGCTTTTCTTGAAAGTCTCATTAAGTTCTATCTGGATAGGTTCCGCCTCACTTGCTGCATATATGTAGATGTAAATCAAACTAAAACCTACTCTTACCTTTTATATAACCTTGCTCGTAAATCAAAATTCGATGTTTAGTGCTCCTAATATTTACATACAACTTATACAAATAATGTGAAACAAGTGAACTCACGTGGATTAGAAACGTTATTTCACAAACAAGCATCTATAGAGCATCTACAGAGTTACAACTATAGCTGTAACAAAATAATACGCTTCTCGAGTGCCTCCGGCTGTATGCTCGAAAATTTCCCCCTCTGAGCCCGATATATGTGGTGTAAGTGTTTCACATCAATATGAACTGCCATGATTAGTTGAACCTTTGAGGCTCCGAGGGCGGAAAAAGAGAGGAAGTGGGAAAAAGCTAACATTTCCGGTTGTTTCTGGCTATATTCTCTAAAACCATGCCCCATAGCCCAACATGCTTATGATGTGAAGATTTTACATAAATTGAGGCGTGTAATGTAATAGTGTTCCAACCCACAAATCAAGGTTTTTAATTGATCATATGGTTACATAATCTCGTCTCGAGGTATACCTTTGAAATGCACACTGGCCAGAATTTTCAGTTTGTGGGGTCAATCAATGTGTAAAGTCAAAGTCGGAAGGGTGTAATTGGAGTGTAGCACGGTTTCCATCGATTTTTCTGACCCTACTCACCAAAGGCAAGGCTGAGGGCTGTTCTCGAGAATTTGGGGGTGACACCCCCCCCCCACATATCGGTCTGGCAGAATCGCTGATACTGGTTCAAGCTAATATTTGTATTTGCTGCAGAGATACAAGTAGGAGTTTGTTATTTCTCCAATGTTAACCATAGGAAAAACGAATCTTTAAAACTTATTTTGTCAAACAACGTTTTTCGGGTTAGGCCACTATTTCATTTCACGCCTCATTTGTACGATTTTGATTAGTTTAACTATTGAAGCTTTATTAGCGAGAAATGATTGAAGAAAAGTTATGTAAACACAACACGAACATTAACATCGATTTATAAATCTCAATTTAAAACAGGAAGTTTTGTAACCTGTATAATCTCAACAATCAACGATAACGAAACTGAGTTTGAAACCAGGCATCTATTTGCTTTTTATTCATATATTGCGTTGCTAGACCATTGGTAGATATGGTAATGAAACATTTTATATTTATTGGTCTGTAGCGCCTCGACCCGTTGCTAATATATTTCTGTTGAAATGTTCTCTCGTTTCCAACATTCGCCAAAGATAGACTGCGTTGCAACTTTGCAAGACGATCGTTCGCTCCCTAGGGCCAAAAACTGTTGCTACTTTATCACTTTAAAAATGTTTTGCTGTTCCCTAGAAATGTTATTTTCCGATGCCAAATTATTGGTAGGTCTGGTAATAATTACTTTAAAATGTTCTTCCTTTCCCTATATTATTCTCTAAAGATACCTTGCGATGGTAGCGATCATTGGTAGATCTGGTCATGAGGCCCGCCAACCGATGCTAATATATTATTTTAATAATGTTCTTCCATTCCCTACAAGTGTTCTAAAAAAAATTGCGTTTATCAGAGTAATTGTCGGCCCAAAGGGCCACAACCTGGTGCTCATATATTACTTTAAATATTTGCTTTCGTTCCCTACAGAAGTTATTCTACAAAGACATTACAACAATTACGATACCACACACTAAGAAATGTAACGACTATTAACTTGGGTACTGTACTGTGAAAAAGGGGTGAATTTACTATAAAACAGGGGAGGGGGTATCTTTCCACCTCTAATTTTTATACATATAAATTTAATATTAGAAGGTGTCCAGAAAAAGTTAGCTCACCCCCCCCCCCTGACTGCGGGCCAACCTTGGCCAACGGGAGCCCAATAACGTAACCTTGACCATGCATTGGGCCGATGACTTGTGCTGCTGAGGCAGCAATAGCTGATCCAACTCAAATATAAGTAATACGAGATGCGTATTATGCTATGATAGTGTATGAATTATCTATTAGGGAAAGTAAAAAAAATTCTACACATTTGACATAAGTCTTCTTACACTGTCCTCGCTTATTTTATTGTTATACTGTTGTAGTAATACTCATTCCTCAATTCTCCTTCCTTCTGTTGCAGATAGATCATGGTCGCTCCATTAGAAGTTTGTACGAAAAAGGAATAACAAGCAGTGACCTGATTCCTCTGGCCGGAGGGTGTCAAAGGTTCAGAAATTTATCGTAGACTATCATTACAATATGGGGGAAGTGCATTATCACGTAAAACTTTTTTTTATCCAGAAGTTTAAAAGTGGCCGAACAAGTGTAACGCGTGAAGAGGGAGCAGGACGCCCATCGACCTCCACTACAGATAACAAACAACATTCTGCAAGCTCGAGAGATGGTTCTGGCGAATAGGCAAATTAGCATCGATTAGGTAGCATCTGCTTTGAAATCAGTCATGGTTCTGTCCATCAAATCATCCACGACGAGCTCGGCTTTCATAATGTCTGTGCACGGTGGGTAACAAGAGAACTTACTGCAGAACACAAGTTCACTCGTGTTAGGGCCTGCCAACGCTTACTCAGTCGCTTCAAAAAAGGCTGCATTCAGCGCGGTGAGCGGCTCAGTGAGAGTGATCTCCAGTGAGTGAGCGCTCACAACGGATCCTTCGGATGCGAAATTTCGTTTATGCTCAACAAACAGTTGGATTTTATAAAGCGTATGGTTGAAGTTCCACGAACAATTGAATATCGCACAGCACAAAGAGTAGTAAACATGACGCGTCGGGAAGATATGAGGTATATGTTACCGTTTTTGATCGACGACGGATTAAATATGAATGTGGTCTTACATGCTGTAAGGCAAGCTGCAAGTGCATCTCATGACTTGTAGGTATTTCATAATAATTACTATTAAATTCGTAAGTAACGCTATAGTCCTCTCCGCCGGAAGCCATATTGCAGTCGCACTACCGCACTTCCGGGAGGTCCGGCTCACAAGTGAGCGCAAAAATCTTTGCTCAGAAAGATGGCGTCGGCTCACTGTGATCCGGAAGTTCTCAGTTGCATTCGAAGGACAAATTCAGTGAGCCCTCAGTGAGCCCTCACCGCGCTGAATGCCACCAATGAAGGTGATGAATTTTTAAGCAGACTAGTTACCGGAGATGAAACATGGGTTCATCACTATGAGCCAGAATCAAAACGCCAGAGTATGGAGTGGAAACACTCTGGATCTCTGACGAAGAAAAAAAATTCAAGATTGGGCCATCGATAGGAAAGGTTGTGTAAATTGTTTCTTGGGGCACAAAGGGGTCCATATTGGTAGAGTTCATGGAAAAGGGAACTACGATCAACAGTGTGAGTTACAGTGAAATGTTGAAAAAGAAGCTGAAGCCAGCAATTTGATACAAACACAGAGGTCTGTTGTCCAAGAAAGTTTTGTTGTTGCATGACAATGCATGGATACACACGACTGAACACACTATTGAAACCATCAACAATATAAGATTTGAGTTACTGGAGCACCCTCCCTATAGCCCAGGCCTTGCTCCATCTGACTTTCACTTGTTTGGGCCGCTCAAGGATGCTTTGCGAAGTTGCTGATTTGCCACAGGCTTAGACGTGCAAAAAGCGTGCAAACGTGGCTTCACGACCAATCGAAAAACTTTTATTTGGAAGGAATACCTAAGTTCCTTGACCGTTGGGCGAAGTGCGTTGATAAGGAGGGAGGAAAATGATGTGCATAGTGAAATCCTACCTTCATCTACATAAATTGTAGAATGAAAAGTGTAGATATTATTTTACTTGCCCTAATAGATAATTAATACACCATTATTTCATTATTTTCATCATTATCATGTTTTTCTTAAATGCTAGTGTTCCGAGGAAAATTGATTTAATTTTTGGAGTGTGTATAGAAGGCAGCAGCCAATATACCGGAAGTTTGAATATATTAATATTTGTTTTTATGCAGAAGAATGAAAAGGAAATTGCAAAGCTCTTAATACTTGAAAGGAAACAAATGTGGTAACATGTTCATCATTGATGAATTTAATTTCCAAATTTTTAAATACATGCATGTCCTTTCACACACATCATTGAAAAATCTTTCCCCAGCTAACGTGAATTTAATTGATATAAAGAAAATGCTGTTTACACAAATGATAAACAAAATTGTTGTCTCAGCTTTTATGCAAATATACTAGATTTTTTATGGTGTGCCCTCATATAAATCTATACAAAGATTCTAAAGTAATATATTCCGTCTCTCGCTTACTTATTAATTATAATCACTTCACAAATAAAATTCATTCACCTTTGTATCTAGTGATCAATTGCTTTTTTATTCATTTAGCGCGTTTTCAGAATCCTTGCTTTCTTCTTTCAGTTGTATCAATTTATTTCTAATCGTGATAAGTTGTTCATCTACAACTTGTTCTTTCTCTTTTTGCCGTGTGATGATAGCACATGCAAACACCTCAATTAGTTGAAAGAATCAATGAAGCTTATATGAAAGTACAGTATATGTTGAAGGAATGAAAACTTTCTCTTTCTTCAGTGCGAATTCAATTCAAGTAGTAAACATGGAATTGTATTCAACACATACACACAATTGCCGATCACCATACTTTCTCCAAGCAGAGAAATACAGAATGAGGAGGCGTTCGTTTGCATCACGACCATTTGCGTGCATTTTCTTGCTTTCATAGCCCACGTGATATCATCCATTTCTACAGGCTGTGAAAATGAAGAAGACAGTGTTATGTTACATAATCGTACAGAACGTGCTATTGCAATGTAATTTCGCCAAGAGGATGTTGTTTTTTATTACAATGTCTGTAATGTAACTCGTATTACGTGAAATCAGGAACTTCCAAAATCAAGAAAATCACGTCTTAACGCTCAAAACGTAGTAATTAGTGTATAATGACAGTATTCTTTTAAATATATATGTTATCCTTCATTTATTTAAATATTAATTAGAATACTTTTGTTATCTTAATTATGTTATTTTACTCCATGAAAGAAGTAGCCGAGCTTAAGTTGCTTTAATTTTACAACGAAGTAAAACGTCAAAGTTCAACCGACAGTTACTTGTAAAATACTCTTAGTAGGGGAAAGTTGGACAAAACCGGGTCCCAAAATATCTTAATATTTTCCTAAGCAACA
Organism: Lepisma saccharinum; assembly: GCA_022664845.1. NCBI lineage: Eukaryota > Metazoa > Arthropoda > Insecta > Zygentoma > Lepismatidae > Lepisma > Lepisma saccharinum. Next base: position 5,586 of record JAGDQP010025519.1, read on the forward strand.
ATGGGAATGAAAGTGTTGGAATTTGTATTTAAATCATAAACTGATTTGTTAGTGATAAAAAACACTCTTTTCAATGAAAAAGAATCATAGGTTAGAGAGGAAAAACGTTTTTTCAAGAGTGTGCAAGTACCCGGTTTTGTCTGACCTGATCGGACAAAACCGAGTACGCGTAGGAATAATACGAAAAAACAATATTGTTAGAAAATGAACATATTTATTTGGAATTGACACATGTGGAATAGCTCTAACAAGGAAACTGTCTCCGGTGGGACATGAGAATCTGCACGAAACTTCCACAGTGCATTGATGATGTGTTTAATGCATATTCCTGTAGTACTACGTTTCGCAGGTTCGCAGATTTTTATGGAGGTGGTGAAACAGATTGTCGAGTTGAGTTCGTGATATTGAGTCATTCGTGGCTTGTTTGTTAGTATTGTATTGTTACTTTGTTTGTTAGTATGGAGGAAACAGAAAACGACTGTAAACATGTACAATTTATATGTAGTCCTTCCTCTTTTGAGAGAAACACATTTTGAGTTTAATGGCACCTCGTCCACTGCTTTCGATCAAAGACTTCCGGAAATGATTACAACTATATAATTAGTAAATGTTCTGGTGATTCTATATGTTTCACGTTATAATATTTAAAAGTTCCAAACACAAGTGTTCAAAGAATCTAGTAAATAATCACATGCTTTTGTAAATAGAAACTAAAGATTATTGACATACTGTGTCACTTGACCCATGTTGTCATTTAGGAAAATTTAACTTTTTGCTACTAGACCAAAATAAAAAGAGGAGGTATGCAATGCTTGACCACGATGGTGCATTCACCCTTAAATTAATAGGGTCGTGTGTCAGGATTCCTACTGGAAATCAATTGGTTACGAAATTAACGAGATGGGAAGCTTCCTTTGGGTATTTATATAATATTCGCATTTGGCAGGGATCAGAGTAATTAATTAACACGTCAATTTCATCAATAAATTTAACCTAACATTTAAATTATCTTCAGCGCAACCTTTTATGTAAAAGTGTATGTGAAATGCATAAATTCAGCACAAATGTATGAAGCGTTGCCTACCTTTCAGGCGTTCAGAGCAAAATTTTGAAGTCCTGTAACTCGCGTACAGCGAATTTGCGAAACGTAGTACTACAGGAGTATTCATTTGAACACATCATCAATGCACTGTGGAAGTTTCATGTAGATTCTAGTGTCCCACCGGAGACGGTTTCATTGTAAGTACAATTAGGAACATTTGTGGGCCTAAAAAGTATCGAACATTTTTAAATTACAAAATGCAATAGACTATAGGATACAATAGAATAACTACAAAATGCAAATATACGTTGAACTGAAAAAGGTTGAAGTCACAACTGTATTCAGTCTAAGAACAAAAATCGCAAATAAAGTTTTAACCCTGCTCTGTTGCATTGCTACAGGCTTCGTGAGACCATCCCTCGCAGTTGAGGCACTGTTTCGAACCTTCGCCAGATTTTGAATTTGTGTACAATTCACTACAAAAGATACATGCGTTCTCACTTTCCTCGTCGTCTTCACGATGTTTCTAATTTTCTATTTGGTTTTAGTTTCAGTTTTACTTCATATTTTCCGTCTTCAAATTAAGAAAATTACTAAAAGGTCGTTTTCCTTCTACAAACGTATGTAATATAAGCTTAGTGTACCGATTATAGCCTGTGTACCCAATATGGCCACCCTCCAGATCTCTGCAGCTATCCGTTGGTGCTACTATATGTCACCGTAAATTATATCCTGATGACAAAAGAAAGCATCTTTACGCTACTCATTTGTTTGCGATTGCCGTGAGCGGCAGCAGCTCGAGTTGAAGTGGCATATTAGGCAAGAAAATATTTTGCTGTTATTCTAGCATAGTAAGTAATGTTTCTTTTCAGTATCTATTTTTGAAAACCTAATCAGTATAATGCATGGATAATGAAGCTGTGTGAGCATACGTGAACATAAAATGTGTGTGATGCAATGCATTGCATTGTGTAACTAGCAGGCGCAAGAAAAAGTAAAGAGGTCAATAGCGCGCAACATGGCCCACCGCCATATTGGGTAAACTACAGTCCCAATAAAATGCTGTTTAAAATGAAAGAATTGGATATTTGAAATGTTTGTGCTGAACACTCATCATCATAATGTTTAGTAATTAAAACGAAGATAATGCCAAGTAATAAGGAAGCTATCAATTCCAATACAAAGAATAAGAAGATTAAAACCAAAACAAAGCAAGTGTCATCACATTTAAAACGATCAAAATTTCAGCAACTGCTTCTAATAGTCATGAGAACCGACACTGAGTTGTTCCAAGTCTTGTGAATTTTTATTTCGTTACCTTTGTCAGGCAGACAGGGTTGCAGTAATGCATCTTTCCGTGTTGTAGCGCAAATACGTTCATGAAAAGTGTGTTGGAATCACTGCTAAAGATCACGGACCATTTCTTTGTCTCTCATGTGAGACGTGACGTTCTAAACTTCTTCGTTTGTGTTACACTTCTTTTTATTTATTCATATTTTGTCTTCTTGTATGTTTACTTGTTTTTCACAAATTTTGGCATTTTGTATTAATACAATATTCTTGGTTTTGCAATGTCATATAAATTATGTATGCTTGTAATGTATATCTCTCAGCATGTAACATATATGAGTAATACAGAAAGATTACACATCACTTTTGCCATACGCTCTCGCTTTCTACAGCGGGCCATATTGGGATCATCGTGTTCCCAATATAGCCCACTGGTAACATTTTAGTTTTCGATTTATTACATTTTTATACGTCATTTCTAGGAAGCAGATTTATTTTTTATTTGTCCAAATAATCTCACAACTTAATGGTTCTGTCGATTCGCAAGAATAAATAGTCTTTCTTAGTGAAAAAAAATATCAACAAAGTTAAGGTGGGTCATATTCGGGCCCTCTACCTTACTTGCTAACACTTTATATAATATTATTATTAACATATAATAGTCTGTTTAATGAATCAGACAAGTTATTTCTATGTTACACACGTTAAGAAATGAGTTGTCCAAAATCGGCTACTACCCGGGTTTGTTCGAGCGCTGAAGTCCCGTTTTTATTCGACCACGCCAGTAATAAGAAAACGTGGTCTGGCGCCTCTTCAACAAGAGACAAACATTGGTTGAAAACGTTAAAATAACAACAAGAGGTGTTCTCAGTTGACGTAATGACCTATAATAAATCTTCCAGCAGTTAGAGAAAGCAGCGTACAATCGATGGAGTAAAATCACAACTTTTTCACACAAATTTTTCAAAATATTGCCAAAGACAAACGAGTCACGTACTCAGCCTTCTGTTCAACTACCACTGGCGTGGCAGGCGGACTCAACTATTTCCATGTGCTAACAACCACGGGTCGCAGTTTTGTCCGCCTACCCGGTTTTATCGGTCCAGTGCATGGAGATAATGTATAAAAAGAAATTAATACTAGTACAAATCTACTGCCAGTTCTCCCTCCCAAGTGGCATGTTTATACATAAACTGAATGACATATTAAGTAAATTTATAAATGTTGATATGTTAACTGTGGAAGACGTCAATCCTAAGTCTTCGCTATGGCACTGCCCCAGAATACATGAAAATGGAGAGAAACTTGAGAATATCATCAATCAAAATAATTCAACCATCCAAAATATCAATAGCCAAGCTCCAACATTTAGGGGCAGGGCAGGGGTGTAGTCTAATATTGACGTAACATTAACCAGGGGAGACGTAAGTAGAAAAATAAATTATTGGACTGTAACGTCATAAAATTCGATATAACAGAAATAACAAATCAAAAAGAAGATGACGAGGATGAAATTAAGCTGAAATATAACATAAAGAAATTAATTGAAAAAAAAAATTAACCAAAACCTAAAGCTGCTACAAATTGAAAAGGGAAATAATTTACACCACCAAGCAACTGAAATAGAAAAAGTAACACTAAACGCCATTGAAGCTATAAGCTCTAAAAATAGAAGAAAAGAAAGTATTTTAGGCCAGTTAATCTAGAAAAATTAATACGTAAAACGAAAGCAGCAAGGAAGAGCTACCGAGCAGCTGGAAATTACTTCTTGAGACAAAGAAGGCTAAACATATACAGAGAAATAAAAATGCAATACGAAATTGAAATTAAAGAAAATAAAAAGAAAACTTGGAACAAATTTGTAGAAGAAAATCTAAGTATAGATCCATGGGGGCTACCGTCTAAAATCATTATGAATAACATTAAAACAGAAAGCATCCAGAATACATTAAAAGACTAAAAATGATATCAAACGAAATCATGGAAAGACACAACAGAGCTCTTACTAAGAAAATTGTTCTCAGATGATAAATAGGAGGAGAATAACAAACAAAATAAAATCGCCAAAGTAAAACCCATCAATAATCAAAACAAACAAGAAGAATTGGAAATTAATAACGATTTAATAGAACGCTTTATAAAAAGCTTTAAAAACGGTAAAGCTCCTGGATCCGATAATTTAAAAAGTGAAATATACAAAAATAATAAAGAAATCTCGACCCCATACTTTACACCATTGTTCTAAGAGTGCCTACAACAAGGAATCTTTTCAGACCCCCGGAAGAAAGCAAGGTTAGTAATACCCCTAAAAGGAGAAGACAAAGATCGATCGGACCCCAGATCGTATCGGCCGATCTGCTTATTAAACATAATTGAAAAAAATCGAAAAAGTAATGGTACGAAAAATAAATGAAAAAAGACCAAGCATAGAAAATTGCAAACTACAATACGGGTTTAGGAAAAAGAAATAAACTGAAGATGCGATAAATGAAATTTGCGACAAAATAAATGAGCTAAAAACACAGGATTGTCGAAACGTGATTGGGATCTTCTTCGATGTAACAGGAGCTTTTGACAGTCTGTGCTGGCCAGCCTTACTACAAAAATTAAAGTTCCTAAATTTACATCCACATCTTTGGGGCATAATTAATAATTATTTCATAAACAGGAGGGTGGAAGTAGGAACGGCAAATGGCATTGTGGACAAAGTCCTGACCAGGAGATGACTGCAAGTGTCATATTGGGCCCGATTTTCTGGGACATAGCCATGTCTGGTGATGTTACACGGCATGCAAGAGGTTGAGCGCGTGGTGGGCTACGCTGACGATCTGGCGGTGGTCCTGAGGGGCAATAGTCGAGTTGACCTACAAAATAAAGCAAATAAAATAGTAACGGAAATTACATCGTGTAACAATAACAAACTTACAATTTCGGCAGAAGAAACTAAATATGTGTTATTTAAAGCACAACTAAATAGACAGAGAGGGCCTATAATCAAGATAAATAATAGATCAATAAAATGTGGGCAACATTTTAAATACCTAGAAGTGACGCTAGATGAAAAAATAAATTTTAGGAATCGTACCAGTATTTGGAAAGATAATACAATAAAAATAACATATAAAGTAATTAATATAACATCAAATGAGTTTAAAATACGAGTTAAACTAATTAAAACGTACAACGATGTCAATAATGGGATACTCCATGAACCATGGACAAAACAATGGTCAAAACCATGAACTGAACACTTTTCAATCAAGAATTTGTTCGATTACGTAGGGAAATTAAGAAAGACATTAGAATTGCCTATAAGAGTTTTACAATTAATTCTGAAAATAATGTCAATACCAACTCGAGCGAACTATGGAATTTTATCAAAAATAAAAAAGGCACCTAACGGCCAAATGTATTAAGATTTGAAGGTCAGGAGTTCTCTAGCAATTATGAGATAGGGAATGCATTCGCTCAGTGTTTTCAATCGGTATTTCTATCCTCCTCTCACACATATAATAATCTTAATAGTGAAGATGTTAGTAATAGAATTGATGAAATAGGGACACTGTGCATTGACCAAATTCAACTAAAGGAAGTTGAAAATGCTATCAGAAATTTAAAATCGAAGAGGACAGTTGGTTCTGATGGCATACCCTCATATGTAGTTAAGGGATGTGTTGATATATTTAAATATCCCATATTGATAGTATTTAACTTATCCCTAAAAACATGTACTTTCCACTACAAATGGAAATCTGCCCTGGCCTGTCTTATCCCAAAATCTAATAATAGTAGAGACATTAATGACTTCAGGCCAATTGCAATATTACCAGCTTTTGCAAAACTATTTGAACAGATCTTATTTAAGAGAATTAGTAATCATATTCAACCATTTATCTCAACGAATTGTAAGCAGCACGGCTTTGTTTCTCAGAAATCCACAGTAACAAACTTAGCAGTTGTTACGGACTACATAGCAAATTCGTTGGATGAAGGCAAACAAGTTGATGTGATTTATATTGACTTTGAGAAAGCATTTGACAGAGTTAATCACAATATATTACTGGAAAAATTAAATCACTATCACTTCTCACCCACTGTGATTAGGCTCCTCTATTCGTACTTAACGAATTGCAGGCAATCAGTTGTCTATAAAGAATACAAATCATATGAATATTCTGCACTCTCAGGAGTTCCTCAAGGTTCGAACCTAGGACCTTTATTATTCCTCTTGTTTGTTAATAACCTTGCTGATTATGTGCCTGATAATGAAAAAATGTTATTTGCAGATGACTTCAAAATATATACAAAATTCAACGCTATCGGAGACTGCATAAGACTTCAGCAAAGCTTAGATAATATTGCAAACTAGTGTGTTATTAATCAACTTGGAGTCAACATAAGTAAATGTAAAGTATTATCGTTTAATAGAAATAAAACCAATCATCAATTTGATTATTCCATAAATAATATAGTACTAAACAGACCTACTGTAGTTAAGGATCTTGGTGTCAGTTTTTACTCGAAATTGACCTTTAACATACATTACAAATATAACAAATGAAGCCTTGAAGTTACTACGATTCGTAATTAGTACAGGAAGAGAGTTCAACAATATATCAACATTGGAAAAAAATTGCTATGCTTATTTTCGCTCCAAGGTAGAATATGCTTTTTCTATTTGGAATCCATATCAATTGAAACATTGCCAACAATTAGAGAAAATCCAATCAAAATGTATTAAATTCCTCACTTTTGAAGAAACTCGAATCTATCCTGTTTATGATAGTTACAATGCAGTCATTAAGAACTTTAATATTCAGAGCTTGGAATAAAGGCGCAACATTGCTGATCTGTTATTTGTTCAAAAAATGTTTAAAATAAGTTAAGGCCGCTTTAGACGACAGCATTTATGCTACGATGAATCTTACGATTAGCAGTTGTGCCAGAGTGTGAAAGCAAGAATGCTACAATAGGGCAAGATGCTATGGTATAAATCAATAACTTTTTCTTTTTACGCTGGCACACTGTTTTCGCTAAGATTCATCGTACGAGAAATTGTATCGTCTAAAGCGACCTTTAGATTGTATAGATTTAGTTTCAACATTACAGTTTCGTGTCCCATTATCTAAAACTCGCGTTAATAATGCTGTCCTCTTCCATTGTAAAAAGGCAAGAACCAATATCTTGATGAGGTCACCAATCTGGAGAATTTGTACAATATATAACAAATTCTGTACAGTTCACAATGATCTGGACGTATGCTATATGTCGCCTAAAGAATTTAGAGATGCCATTGTCAATAAACTCTGTAGAACTATTTTGTAAAGTTCGACACTATAATTAGGCCATTGCCTGTTGTGTTGTCACTAAATAAATACTCGGAAAGCGTCTGGTGCCATCGAATAACGCACGCCAGACTAGCGGGAACTGTAAACAGAGCACAGAGGCAGATATTACCAGTCTCGGACTGGCCAGGGCCGGAGGGCCGGAATCCCAGCACCCTCAACTTCCTTTTTTTATATATAATTTTTTAATCCTTATGTAAGTATCTACAACATTTAACAAAAAGAACCACGAAATTCGGGCCTACATCAGATGAACCTCACTGAGTATTCCCACAGACATCAGAAAGATAACTGTAGATCTTACTACGTCCAGAAGGCCCTTAATACCTCACGGGCTCCTTCCCGAAGGTTACTGCGATGTACAACAGAAATAACATTTAGAAAACATGGCACATCCGTCATTTCTCGTTCAATTATGATAATTATTATAGTCTGAATTTACAATAGAGCACACAGAATGGGGCCCCTTTTCTACATTACAGTAATTGAATTTACGTTATCAGTAGGGCTAGGATAATTACACATTTTACATATTGCATATGTAAATACATATTTAAGGATTTTTAACGTAAAATGAATATTTCATATGCAGGTGCATTATGTTCGAAACTAAATTGATGAGCATATTTCTGTACGCATACCAGCACCGAGAATATAATGTATTACTGTTTTTCTTGTTTGTCTTTTCTTCATCTTTTCTTTGCCTTTTCTCTTCAATTTTTTTCTGGTTTCTATGAAATGTAGTAACTAGCCCATTGTCACCTCAACAATCAACTAAGCAACACGTGCAAGTTTCTTATCGCTTGTACGTCTATTTTCCCCTCCCCTCCAGTCTATCTTGCGCGGGTGCAAAAAGCGACAACCGCTTTGCAATTTTCAATCAGACAATTTTCAGAAGAACAATGTGAGTTAACAATTACTGATTGCTTGCTGCCAGTGTTGTGAAGTGTCGTGAACGTGAAGTGTCTGTCTTGAAGCAGTCGTACAAGAGTGGTTCCCAGAAAAGGCGGGACGCTGAAAAGAAAAAAATGAAGTTGTGTGCCTCGGATCCGAATCAAATGAAGTTGTCATTTGCAACTTCCACTGCCCAAGAACATGAAGATCCACATGTGTCAGCGACATATACCGAAGGTATACAACAACAAATAAAATATTTTTATATGCAGCAAACTCCCGATTATCCGTGTGTGTATTATCCTGTTTGCTGATTATCCGTTCCGAGTTCGGTGTATTTTTAAAATGGAAACATTAATTCGTTTTGAAGTATTATCTTATAATAAGAACATTTTTTTCTTTTAATGGGTTTTCAAGAGTTATTTTGTCGCAGTCGCTGATATGAATATTGACACTTTTAATGTTCAAGTTTCCCCACCCCCTGGAAGTGGGAGAGGGTGACATAATCGTAAACGACCAATGTTAATGCCGAATCCATAGTTTACTGTACGGAGTCGCTGAGATAAATAGTGATACTTTGTATGCAGTTCGCATTCATTCTCCACTCCCTGGGGCGGGGAGGGAGGGGTGGGAACAAAACCAATTTAAGGTAAGCACCCACTAACTTGTCGTATAATTGTTACAAGATACATCGCAGATCCCATTCATCAAAACGGGAGCAGGAACTGTTTCCAGGACAGGAACTGTTTGTAAATAATTCCGATTCTTTTTTCGATTTTTCTTCCTCTTTTTCAAGTCATACGTATCAGATGCCGTTGCGACACATTGCCATTGGTTTCCTAATCGCTATTGCTATCTTGTTGGGCTAGGCACTTTCAGCTTTTGAGCCAGTCAAAGTGACAATATTAATCTCAGTGATTCCAAAAACTATGGATTTGACACTAATATTGGTAGTTTTCGATTATTAAAATTTAAAATGACACCCCACTTCCCATGTTTTTCTTATGGGGACTTTCCACCCCCATATTTCAGCCCAGGGATGACCTAGAGACCTGGAACCGGCTATTTGGAGCATGTCTCCGACAGCTTTAAAACATGTTAAAATTCATGATCCTATCTATACTGAACACGTTAGGGTAGGTGTCCCAAATATCGCCCCTGTTCCTAATATCACCTATGTGTGTTTCCAAGCTATTATTGTATTTGTACTATCGGTTATGTGGTTATCGTAAAGGTGGCTTTGTGAAACGTAGCTTTAGAGGGGAGCTTCCTATCAGTTATAGCAAATACAATATGGCGTCTGAAGTTTTTTGAGGTTGTGAAGAACATTTTTTGGTCTCCAATCACTGCAGGGAAAGACCAGGTAAATGTTTCCAAATCATAATTTTGAGTAGATCACTTGAAAGTGCATTAAATTAGGATTCTAAAGGTGTTATTCATTTCGGAATAAAGCTGTGTTTAACCACCGTCATGTTAGTGTTCGTGCTGACTGAGCTGTGTTCCGAATATCGCCTACCGTAATTTCCAATGAATTAAAGCGAAACTTGGCAAAAAAAATGGTTTGCACAAATATTTTGGATGAGTTAGCGAGAACGATCGGATGAAACATTTCAAAATGGCGGACGTTTAAAATTTTCAAAAATTCGCAATTGCACCAATTAACCGATCGGGACCGATATTGGCTCAAAAATTGGTATTTACAATATATTTCATAGGAAACGTTTTAAAGTAGTTTACAAAATGTACGTGTGTTCCATTTACAACTCATTTTCAACAGGTGCTCCTAATTTTGCATGGTAAGCAGGGGTAGGCGATATTAGGAACACATTTCTGAAAATTCTCTTAAGCATAGGTTCAGCAGCGATTTGATCCCTGGAAACCAAAGGGCAATAGATCCAAATGATATTCATTTAGTCTCCCGCTTGATTTCTCAAACCCAGGAGGTTGAGATAGGCGATATTTGGGACACTTACCCTAACTGAAGCTCACCAGCAACAGACTAATAACGTTGAATGTAAAATTGTTAGTATTTTTAGTATTTCCTAGCTACTCCACAATGCTGTTTACTACATTTGTTGTATTTTTCTTATGTTTTAGATACGCAAGTGGTTCTGGTGCGAGCGTCTGACACCATGTTATCAGGAAGTGTCCCAGTGGCTTCTACTGACCGTCTCCATCATGAAGTCATAAGGACGAAGTCACATGAAGAACAAGGTGTCTTGTCCAAAAATGCAGTCATCAACAGTAAAGGCGACCAGGAGCTTAAATCAACCGAAAATGAAGAATCCAGCAGGAATGTGCTGATAAAACCAGAACCAGAAGTTAATTTAGTAATGTGGCTGATTTTATAAAACCTTCAGGCAATGATCCTCTTATTAAAATTGCCTTTCTGAGAAAACATCCAGTGCAACCATCTGGTGATGTGTGTCGATTACCATTCGATAGTTCGAGAGTGTACTACCGATCTTTGCCAAACGGTGAAAAGGTTACAAGAAACTGGTTATCGTACTGCACAGTGAATAACATGATATATTGCACAATATGCATGTTTTGGTGGGAACAGTGGACCTGAAACAAAACCAAGTGTATTCGTGAATGGCTACATGGCCAGAAAGCAAGATTTGTAAGAGGACATACAAAGACATGAAGAGTCACAAAAACATACCCTTGCTGCATAAGCAGCCCTAACAGCAAATGTGAACATGGATGTTTCTGATTTGTGTAACGCCTCAGCTAGAAAGCTAAGACAAAAACAGATAGAAGAGAGGCGGGCAGTTGTACAGCGTATTATTCATATTGTCATTTTCATAGCTAGGCAAAGCATCCCCTACAGAGGGAAAGAAGAATCTTGTTACTCTCTAGAAGACAGAACCATAAACCATGGAAATTTTCTGGAACTTGTGCCACTTGTAGCGGAATACGACAGCATCCTAAAGGAACATGTGAAACGCTCCATTGACCTCAGCAAACAAAGAAAACAGACTTTGGAAGTTAAAGGTGCCTCAACAGGTAAAGGTCGAGGATCTCTTGTCACTTTCTTGTCTAAAACTTTTGTAAATAAACTGATTAGAGTTATTGGAACTTTGCTCCAAAAGAACATCCTTGCTGATCTGCACAAAGCAGGAACTTTCAGTATTATGGTTGACTCTACTCAGGATATAATAGTAATAGATCAGATGTCTGTAGTTGTCCGCTATGTAAAAGATGCTATTGTGCATGAAAGACTTTTGTCTTTGCTTATCTCAGTCGACCGTAGTAGTAAAGCAATTTTTGAACAACTCTAGAAATTATTTGAGAAGTGTGAAATTTCACTTTCAAATGTCATCGGGTATGCTTTTGATGGTGCAGCTAATATGAGTGGGTGTTATATTGGTGTTATCAGTTACATGCGTAAAGAAAATTATTTTCTTGTGTACACTCACTGTATGTCTCATGTTTTGAATCTTGCATTGGCAGATTCTACTGACTGTGATGTACAAGCTGAAAAGTTATTTGGCCTCGTGCAATCAAGTGCAGTGTTTCTATCTATCTGGCTCTTATAAACGGATGGAGGTTTGGAAGAATACCATAAACAGTGTTGAAACAGGATCTGAAAAACTTCGTACGCTTGAAAAAATAGGAGCAACGCGGTGGTGGAGTAAGCCAAAGACATTGTCTGCCATAGCAGATGTAGGTTCTTTCAATGTTGATGGTGCTGATATGAAACATAGTAGATTCTATATGGTTTTGCTGTTTCTTAACACCATACTAACAAGTGGAAAGTTTGATGGCAGATCTAAATTTCTTGCAGAATCTCTGCTGTATAAATGGACAGAGTTTAAAGTTCTGATCTTGTGTGCAATTTATGACGATTTGTTTTCTATGTCTACTTCAGTATCAAATTATCTGCAGTCGACAACAATGGATTGCGTTACTGCGTGGAGATTGATCACCAATTTTACTGAGCAAATTGAAAGCAGGGTTCGAAATCTAGACCAGTCATTTGACAACTCATATGAAAGGATAAAATCCTTCTGCAAAGCAATAAATGATTGCCTTGAAGATTCTGGCACTGATATACAAATTGAAGATGGTTTTCCAGAAAAGAGGGGTTTTATAAAGAAAACGATGCCAGGAGAACAGTGCAGTGATGAACGGGGAAGGAATCTCAATGCGAAGGACTTATTCAAAGTAGAGCATTATAATGAAATCATGAATAGAGCAAAGAGCAGCATCGAAAAACGATTTCAACCTGACAGCTTTATTGTCCGATTTATCACTCCTGGATCCAAAACATTTCAAAGAGCTGAAAGTAAAGGGTATTCCAAAAGGTTCATTTGAAGTTCAGTAACACAAAACTGAGTAAAAACGAAATTGAAAAAGAACTAGTTCAGTTCATTGACCTGTATGAAACTCTATCTTGCAGTACTATTTATCAGCCTCAGCCTGGAATGTCAGATAGTGACAAAGAATACTCCTTAATCACTGCATGTGAGGAACGTTCCAGATGCAACAGATGTTTATCGTGTGCAATGAAGGTGTTGCATCAGTATGTACTACAGGCAAGTTCACTCAGCAACTTGTATGTAGCATACAAATATGCTCGTACTTTGCCATGCACCCAAGTTACATGTAAAAGATCATTTTCAAAACTTCACTCGATTAAAACAAAACTGCGCTCTTTCCTCATCCAGGACTTGCTAGAAACGTTTTTGTTCATTAGTGTTGAATACAACATTTTTGATACTTTGGATAGGGAACTGATTATAGAAGAGCTCTGTAGAACCTCTGATGAGCTGAAAAGATTGCTAGCGCTTTAAAAGTGTGACTTTTGTCTCTGTTATACAGATTGCATACTAGTATATTTCCTGATTCCATCACATGTGTATGTAAGTAAATTACTGGTAAAAAGCAGACGTGAGGAGTCAAGTATGGAAAATGTAAAAAGTTTCGTTATTATCGTTAAACTTATTGTCATATTTCTTATTTTGTATTCTAAACAATGTTTTCATTAAAAATATTTCGTTTTTAAACATAATTGCATATGTGATCAGGAAAATTCTTATTGATATGAGAAAACCATTGTTTTGTTTTGTATCCTGAACACCAAAAAAGTGGTTTTTAGGGTAATGTATTTCTGTCTTCGGTTAATTATGTTGCTACTACAACTAAACGCTAAATTTGTCGCACTAAAATAGCTATTGTCTGTATTGTCAGTCCGTCACTTGAAAGTAGTATAAATTAAATTGCTTTGTGGGAGAAACAATGAACTATCGTGTTAGGGTCTTTTTTTTTTTTACTTACCTCATTAACAACTATTGACCCTGTAGTTTGTATTCCATAAACAAAACACGGGAACTTTTTGGCGTTCCGGCACGTTTCTGGGACACCGGTACAGAACTCTGAGAAAGGGACGATCCCGTATTTTACGGGATGTATATGACTCCTACCGTGGGGCCCCTAAACTGCTCTTCCAGCCGGGACCCCGGGGGGGCCAGTCCGACACTGGATATTACTACGACTGTCTGCTGCGGATTGCCACCGCAACTCCTCCGATGCATTTACAAGTTATGCAACTAGAGGTCATGTACTGACTAAAAAAGGAAAACTGTTCAGAGTGACTCAAATATTAAATACACCAGCTCATGACGAACAAGAAGTCATACAGGAAATAAGTTGAAATAACCAGTGCATGCCAGACCTTTTGGAACAACAGCAAGAAGGCTATACAGGGTGTTCCCTTAATGCGTACAAAAAAATAACGGTGTACCTGAGATCGAACGAAGAAAAAGTTGAAAGAAACGGGGTTCGAATATTCAGTACTTTCGGAGCTATAGGCTGCCAAAAGCGTGGGGAAATGAACTTCAGGGCTGATTATGTCGCATACGAAAAATCAGAGAGTAGGCGGTTCAGAAAATATTAGAGGAAGTCACACCCGGGCTATCCAAAAATGCATATTTAAAAACCCTACAAGCAGCGCGCAAGGGATTCCCTAAAGGAAAAAGGGTATTCCCAAAAATTCTTCCAACTAAAGTAGGGTCAAAAACTTCATAAATGAGACGACTTCTAGACAGGTAACAATAATTCGTTACCGCATGTTGATATCTGAAGTAGAAACGATTTTTAAAAATCGTACGGGACTACATAACTGTCAGGAGTACGAGTATCAATAGTTCAATCAACAGTTAGAATATTGCTCCGAAAAGAGACAGTGGGACATTTCTCAGTGGAATGACGATGATTCTCTGAATAACAGATGCAGCGTAAGGTAATCCCGTTGGTCGAGTGGGAAATATACGGGTCACGATGCTTCGGTGAAGAATTCCGGCTGGGCCATGGAACCTTGTCACCATTTAGAACTGTACACCGTGGAATCGAAAATCGCCCTATCATGATTGACTAAAATCACTAGAAATGACAAATTGAGGATTAAATTCACAAAACCGAAATGACTTGACATTGAAAAGAACAAGGAACATTCATGTGTATGCCAAATCTAGTTGATATAACGTACATAATCTCCTGAAGGGATATCATCATATGATTCTCTCTGAATTCGTAAGGTTGAATATGATACCTTAAAATGTTGAAATCGAAATTGGGAAAGACGGAATTGCTATGCAGATCCAACAGCAAGAGTTAAATTGCAGTTGGCTGTTCTACTGAACAGATATATAAAAAAACCAACGTAACGGCGTGGTGGAGACTAGTAGCTACGATCGGAGACATTAAATAAGTACAAGGGAGACGGTTCGTCTTTGTGTCCCACTCAGGACGAACATAAGGTGTTCAGAATGTTCATGTATTCCCTGTCCCATAATGCGAACACCAGGGCAATACATTGAACAGAGGCACTGACCGCTACCTTTCCCATTCCATTCCACTAGAGAAAGCTCCCCGAGGGACATCACCGTACATACGTAATTATGTAGATCCTGCAGGTGCAGGTAAAACTAAAAACTAGGTGTGGATAATTATTATTATTATTATCGTCCAAGTGGCCTTAAGAGGGGGACATTGTCTTGATCTTATTCTTTTGTCTCCTCTCCACACTTGAAAATACACATATGTAAATTTAACGTGAAACAAACAGTAGAAAGAAACCTTTGACATTGTATTCTTGAGCTGCAAAGAAGGAAATCAGAATGTTTTGTTTGTTGATGACTATGCTTGTAATAGGTGATTGGCAAAGAATGAAGCAGTGCCTGCAGACGTCACAAGAAGCAGACGAAGTTTACATATTAATGTGCTTCACTTTAGCTACTGCAGGAATACACATATTCCAGCACCAATTTTGTCTCGAATGTGCGTTCGAAAATACTTACTTTCCCCGTGACTCTGTTGTAGCTTATAGCTAGAACACTTTGTGTGTCAAATTGGTAGTTTGTGCGTTAGACTAAACTGGTGTATTCATTTAGTGAAATGGCCGATATGCATTTAATGTATGGCCGTGCCGATAGTAACGCCTTGGCTGCACAACGTCTGTATCAAGAATATTTTCCAAATCGCCAGGTTCCCAATGTACGGACATTTATTGCCATTGACAGGCATCTTAGGGAAACTGTTTATAGTTTTAGTGCAATGTGTGACCGTGGAAGACCAAGAATTCTGCTCCAACCTGAACACGAGGAACAAGTACCGGTACTTAACGTGTTAGACGAACATCCGGAAATCAGTATACGAAGAGTTGCTGTTAGAGAAGTTGTTGCACCAAAAGTCATTTGGCGTCTATTTCACGAACTGCTATATCCTTGGCATTTTCAACGCGTTCATGCTCTCGAGAGAACTGGTTATCTCCCGCGACGAAACTTTTGTGAGTGGTTTGTGAGGCAAGTTACAAACAATCCCGCATTTCTAGTATTAATTCTGTTTAGAGATGAGTCTTGTTTCACAAGGGAAGGGATAATCAATGTTCACAATCAGCACGTATGGGCAGAGATGAACCCACATCAAATTGTCGTTAAAAATAAGCAAAGGCAATTTTCTGTTAATGTCTGGGCCGGTATGATAGGTACCTTAGGACCATACTTTTTTCCACATCGCTTAACCTGCGAACTCTATCTAGAATTCCTGCAACGAAAACTTCCGATTCTACTAGAGGATGTACCTCTGGATGTTCGACGTCACATGTGGTTTATGCACGATGGAGCTCCACCTCCTTTCTATGGACCAGTTCGAAGACATTTAAATGACGCATTTCAGGGACGATGGATAGGAAGAGGTGGACCAGTTTCTTGGCCAGCTCATTCACCAGATTTAAATCCTACGTTTTTTATTTGTGTGGACATTTGAAAGGCATTGCATATTCAACGGAGGTTCGTGATCTACAAGATCTGCAACAACGTATCCACGACGTATTCCAAGTAATTCGAGATACGCCTGAAATATTCGACAACATTCAGCGCTCATTCACTCGCCGCGCCCACGCTTGCATTCGCTCTGATGGAGGCCATATTGAACTCATATGGTAAAATTATGATACTATCAGGATAGCAGTTTATTGGTAAAGGATAACAACGAAGATCGCAAAGACATCACTCTTGTGGTAAGTATAATGCATTAATTTCATACATTTTGGATTTGAATTTATTTATGATCTGTAGGCTCATCCCTTGCCAATCCCAACAAGTATTACAAGCATGGTGTTCCACAAACGAAACTCTCTGATTTCTTTATTTGCAGCTCAAAAATAAAATTGCAAAAGTTTCTTTCTACTGTTTCTTTCACGTTAATATCTATGTGCGTGTATTTACATGTGTGGAGAGGAGACAAAAGAATAAGATCAGGGGAATGTGCCCTCTTACAGCCAATTCGACCATTATTATTAATATTATTATTATTAACTACTAGAAGTAATAGTATAGTTAAAAATGTAGTGACACTTTCCAACTAGTTCCTAGTTTTACCTGCACCTGAAGGATCCACATAATTGCGTATGTACGGTGATGTCCCTCGGGGAGCTTTCTCTAGTGGAATGGAATGGGAAAGGTAGCGGTCAGTGCCTTTGATCACTGTATTGCCCTGGTGTTCGCATTATGGGACAGGGAATACATGAACATTCTGAACACCTTATGTTCGTCCTGAGTGGGACACAAAGACGAACCGTCTCCCTTGTACTTATTTAATGTTTCCGATCGTAGCTACTAGTCTCCACCACGCCGTTACGTTGTTTTTTTTTATATATCTGTTCAGTAGAACAGCCAACTGCAATTGAACTCTTGCTGTTGGATCTGCATAGCAATTCCGTCTTTCCCAATTTCGATTTCAACATTTTAAGGTATCATATTCAACCTTACGAATTCAGATAGAATCATATGATGATATCCCTTCAGGAGATTATGTACGTTATATCAACTAGATTTGGCATACACATGAATGTTCCTTGTTCTTTTCAATGACAAGTCATTTCGGTTTTGTGAATTTAATCCTCAATTTGTCATTTCTAGTGCTTTTAGTCAATCATGATAGGGCGATTTTCGGTTCCACGATGTACAGTTCTAAATGGTGACAAGGTTCCATGGCCCAGCCGGAATTCTTCACCGAAGCATCGTGACCCGTATATTTCCCACTCGACCAATGGAATCAACTTACGCTGCATCTGTTATTCAGAGAATCATCGCCATTCCACTGAGAAATGACCCACTGTCTCTTTTGGGAGCAATATTCTAACTGTTGATTGAATTATTGTTACTCGTACTTAAAAAAATTCCTTACATTATAAAAGAAAGTTCATGGTGGGGAGGAGGGCGACCAGGTCCGTAAATAGAATAGAATAAAACACAATCTAAATTATAATATAATTTGAAACAAACAATATTTTAAATAACTCTAAATTCTAAATTATGCCGTGGAGGTGAAATGATGCAAAAAAAAAGAAGAAGATAAAAGTCAGTTAAGGAAAACTGAGATCCGAATACGAACTGAAATCGAATATGAATACGATAACCGTACATAAACTTTGAATATTATAAATAAACAGAAAATAAAGAAGGAGTTCGAGTGCGTGAGAGTGTATGCGATAGTGCTGAAACACCAGCACTTTTCTAATCGATTGCCTGTTGCAGGAATACCCGAAGCAACGGACGCAGAATTTCTTCTCTTTCTTTTGTGTGGTGATGTGGACAGTGGAGAACATAAACTATAGGAATAAGATACCGCCGTCAAGGAATTCCGGACGGCGTCGCATGCGGTGATGAACACCATATTGTGTTTGAGTGTTTAATGTGTATATGTGCGGAAGTGTGGAAGGACATAAGCAGAAACAAGATTAAACCTCCAACTTAAAGTGGACACCGTGAAACAACTGGAGGACTAACTAAACTAATTATATCTTATTTTATTTCAATTGTTCCAGCTCCACAACGAGAGTCAACATATCTGAATTGTGTTATCCTGTGACGTCTGTGTCGTTATAGGTGCTACATGCTGTATGTTTTTATAAATAAAGCAATTGAATCCCTGTTTGTGAATTCCCCACTCCCCAATAATGTTCCAACATGAAAGAACAATGGCCAGGATTACATTGTGGGCGCCTGGCCAAACTCGAACCACCTCAAACCAAACCGACACCGGCAATCCGACAATCTCTAGGGACTGCCTGTCCCAAACTATGGAGGGCAAACAGCTCTCCGTGACGTGCGACCCTGAAAAGGCGCAACTTAGGTTGTTGCTAAGGAGGCGAAGAGACACGGGTTGAAGGTGTGTCCCCCTAATAATAAAAAAGTGCCCGGTTTCATCCAACTTTTCCCTACCCAATGGCGAAATCGCACTAATCCTGTAAACATCGATTCATTCCTCCACATATACGACTTCATGATATTAGAACGGGTCCTTGTCCAAAAAATTTGAAATTGAAATATTGGCATTGTTGGGTTCATTTTATCATTTTCTAATACATTAGTAAGATTTTGCGATTCCAAACCGTCTCCAAAATCATTTAATTGCCGTAAAGGATATAATCATATTTAGCAGTAAAAGCTGTATATATTTTTATCTTTTCCTATCTCCTTTTGCAAGAAGGAAAAATATTAATAAATTAAATCTTCTTCAACTTTGTAAGATATTCATGGCTGCACATTTGCCCTAGCTTTGAAAAATAAGAAGTGTTTCCCAGCATTTATGGCGCTTGGACAAGGATCCGTTTGGAAATGGACGCCTCATATATGTAAACTACAAGATTTTTACCTTGACAACAAATGGTTTCTTATGAATAAAACTTCATATATGAAACTCTCATTAGTTGCAAACATAACTCATGTCTTGTACGAATCTTTCATTACCAATACGACACTGAAAGATCACTCTGATATATTTCTTCTCAATATACTATATACTTTGATCTTTCATAATTTGCCAATATGGATTGGCAACCATAATCCCTAGAGTCCATAAGCAAGACTACGAAAGTATATAAAAATAGGATGGTACATTTACATTACAATTAAACACAGACTTATAACAATTGCTGTAACTTATAACAATTGCTTTAGTTCATAAAATTCATTATATTTCTGAAAAATCTGACAACCCATTCTCCCTTCAAAAGAAGCATAGATACTTCATTAACTGTCAAAATCATACCTAACCTCATAGGCATACATCTCCTAAATACCATCGCTAACTTAACCGCCGTACCTAGCAAAATAAATATTTCAACCTACAAACATAGAAATATTATATACTGTTTTAACGAACACCCACTCACACAATTCTCTCTCACAACAAATCTCGCACAAAAATTAATTTCGCTCATTCACTCACTCTTCCAAAAAGAAAACATTACTTTAATAAATTATCTCTTAATAACTATATATTGTCATATGTAGTATGTTATATACTGTGATTAGAAACACCCTGTAGACCAGGTGCTTTCAACCGAAGGACATTTACACCAACAGTACATAGTGTCGTGATGTGGAAATGAGGATATGTGGAAATAATACAGCTAATTGACGTCTGTGAAGCTGGCCCGACCCACACAGAACTTTCTAAAATAAACAACATACATCGTTTGTAATTCGTTAGTAACCGTTAGTAACGAAAATTAAATCGTTAGTAACTCAATAATAACGAAGATAGTTCAAAAACAATTTGGGTCCGGTCAACTTCACATGCCCGACCCACAAGTAGTTTCTAAAAAATAAGATTCTACATGGTTTGTAATTCGTTAGTAACGAAAATTAAATCGTTAGTAACGGAATAATAACGGAAAAATTACAAAACTAACTTTCATAGGGTCAAATTTTGAACCCTTCCCAGACACGCCTATAATTTAATGAAACATCCAAACTGCTACCATCGTTTCTAATATCTTAGTACTTGTTAGTAACGAAAACGAAATCGTTAGCAACTGAACAATAACGAAGATATTCCAAAATTAATGTGGGTCGGGCATGTGAAGTTAGCCCCACCCACAACCTAATTTCAATGATTTTTAAAAAGTATTAAAGTACCTCGTTTGTAATTCGTTAGTAACTGTTAGTAACGAAAATTAAATCGTTAGTAACGGGAAAATAACGGAAATATTACAAAACGAACATTCAAAGGGTCAAATTCTGAACCCCTCCCAGACACGCGAATAATCTAATGAAATACCCAAACTGCTACCATCGTTTGTAATCCGTTAGTACTCGTTAGTAACGAAAACGAAATCGTTAGCAACTTAACAATAACGAAGATATTCCAAAAGTAATGTGGGTCGGGCATGTGAAGTTAGCCCG
>JAGDQP010025520.1:0-26853 GCA_022664845.1 Lepisma saccharinum
ATTATTTACATGTTGACGAAAGTATCGATGATCAGAAATAAGTATCGGTATCAAGAACTTTGGTATCAACCCATCTCTACTACTTACTAATCTCAATATTTAATATATTATTTATGTAACGAGGAAGCTTCTCGATAAGTGAGCATAAGATTGAGAACGGACTCGAAAAGAGGGGAAAGACAGATATCATGAACGTGCATGACATTCAGAAATAGCTATTTCCTTGATAGTGAACGATACACAGGAAAATTCCTCAATAAAAAGCTCCACATGTAGTGAAGTGGATGTCAACACCAGAAGAGAAAAGCTGGTTCAGTTGAGGCTTGAGAAATGATCCATATACACAAAATTGCCGTGCCGTGGTAGCAAAATGGCTCGAACACTTAACCGGCAACTGGGAAATACTGGTACGACTCCCGGTCATTACTATTTTTTTCGCCCTATATTTTCAATTCCCAAATTTCTTCCTGCAAATTTACTTTTTCATATACCAACCGCGGTAAATTTGGAAAGCAGATGATCAGACGTTTGGTTTCATCAAGATACATCAGACCAATCAGTTGGTTTAGAAAAAAAACGAATGATTTTTTACGTAGTATAATCGGTTTCAGATTATATCCCTGAATTCATCGATTGCAAACTTGAGAACTACAAAGCAGTGAAAGTTATCTGCTCAGTTGGTAGAGCGTTGGGTTAGTGTTCGAAGGTGAGAACGATCCTAGCAGCCGCCTATTCTGACTGAGGTTTTTCCAAGATTTTCTTTCAGTCACACCAGGCAAATACCGGGATGGAACATACTAATTAGGCTCTGACATCCTAGGTATCTTCCAACATCCTCTCCCGGCCTGAGATGCATAAAGGCCCTAAACAAATTCAATTCTATCTTAGCAATTTCACAACAAAGACTAGCAACGGATTTCTGTTTACAGGAAAAGAGCGGTACTGAACTGGGTTGAGAATCTCCTACACTGTTACTGCGCAGGAGAGGAACCATTAAAGATACCGGGTAATACCATGCGATAAATAAAACAGTTATCCATGCTTTATGTAAATATCTGTATAGTTACATGATTTGTTTTATTTCAGTGTACACGTTCACTTGAATTTAGCAGGCATGCAGTTAGTTATACAGTGGCAGTCACTGACCCATTTCGAACTGATGACTGTAGGAACCGTCTAATTCTGAATAATTCACATTTTTTTTTGTTGCAGTTAAAAAATAAGTTTTTTTTCTTTACATTTCTACACAAACAACTATGAAAAGATATTAGGCCATTACAAACATAAAGTATACAACTTTCATTACCTGCATTCACATTATGGTATGAACATGCAATTTTAGCACATATTAAGTAAAAAAAAAAACTGTACAAAGGAGAGTAAATGATGGGTGGTAAAAATCTTGGATTAAACATTTGAACCTGAAAAGATGATGGCTAGTAAAATGCCTGCTCTGTTTTAATAGCTGTCATACATCACAATGTGTTTCTCTTTTATTACTAATATTATTTGTTTTCTTGTACAGAACCATAAAACACTAATATTGAGCTTAATCAAGAATTTCGTTTCCTACCAGTCCCAAGTAATGATTATTGGACAGTCTGGGCTGGTACATAGAATATAAATCAGAGCTTATACAACAATTACACTTAACAAAGCAAATAGGAACACAACAAACAGCGATTGTAGACAACATTATTTTTTTTTCCCCCACAACATATTTTCAATTAAGTTTCCTCCCTGTGGCAAAGGAATCGTCGAATAACTTTTACGTCTCTTTTAGTTTCTCCTTAGTTGGTTACCTATTATTTATTATACTTGTTTTAATGATAGCACTGGAAGACTACATACAAGTTTACATTAATAATAAGTCATTAAGCGGTTTCATAAGAAAAAAAAAATACGTCTTCAAAGGAAAGAAACAAGGGATACCAAAATGATATCTAATTACTACTTTGGAGATGTGACGTCGAATTAGAAAACAGGAGAATACACAAAATACCACTCAACATGATTCGAGTAAATAGTAAATGCATGAGGAATACAAGTATTGACACTATTAACACTGAATTGCCCCGATATCGATGTAAATATATGCTTACTAATTTTACAAAAGAACCCAAAACAATATAATGGATATATTTAAAATCTGAAATCACATTTTTTTTCCTCTTATTTTTTTTGAAGGATCATACTTCACCCATTCATACACATATATAACATATACAGTTTAGATGAACCTAAACAGTAGCTTATTCATTATTTAAGTAATTGAAAAGGAAAAAAAATATTTGTAAAGAACGGAAGTTGTATGTAGCTATCAGGTATCCTCGTAAACAAACTGCTTTGACACCTCCCTGACTGATACATAAATCCCAAGCAGTTTTCATGAATGGCTTTACTGTTAACTTCACATTACCTTTATTCAAAAGAAATAAAACATTTTTTTTCTTCCTTTAAGCAGAAATAGTAACAAAATATTATGACATAGCATTTTGTACACAGATGCAACATCACTAGAAAAAAAAACCCTCTGCATTCCTTATTTGTAGTCACTGTTATCTCTTGAAAAACAACAAAATGTACTTCAAACAAAACACAACACAAAGTAATAAACACTGAAAAAAGTTCAGCTTTTTTTCTGGATCAGAAAATGCAATATGATCATCCAACATCAAAGATGTATTTGGTTTTAGTAATTCTGAAGTCACAAAAATGCTCCCACGTGCTGTATATTATGCTGACCACAAATAGCCTATATTCAAGAAATTAAACGTAATATACGACAGCAAAGGAAACGGGGTTATAACATCCGTTGTTTAAATAAGTAACTTAGTACATACCAAGATTTTTTTTCTTTTTTTTTTTCTGTTTTACAAGAAAACTGATAGTTCTGTATTGTCAACGTATTTGGTGATCTAGGATTTCGTTAGAAACTAGCGCTGAACAGAAAATAGTTTACTTATCACATCGTACAATAAACAAATATATATAATCATTATCCATGTTATCAAAGAAACGACAAAAAATTTAAATTATCCCAGACATTATTATACATATAAACACAACTCACTTGAATTTTATATATAGCAAAAAAACAATATACGACTTGTGCAAATTATGCTGAACTAAATATTTTTATATACATCAAAATATTTATAGAAACATTATAACAAACACCTTGAATGAAATGAAAATTTACAAAATAACATTATTATTTATTTACTCTTTGCATGAAGCTTCTGTTCCTCACAGTTATCAATCTAGAGTTCGTCATGTTGTGTGTTCAGTTTTAAAATACTGTTCTGTCTCTTAAACACTGATTTGGTTCACTTGCTATTTGAATCAAAATAGGTTCATTGTACACGTCACACAATCGAACAGACTGGTCTGTTGAGCGTTCAGGCTCTTCAATGACTGGAAGAGGATTAGGTGCAACTGCATGAGCTGATCTTCCAACAAGACTTTGATCTCCGTTGATATCCTCTGAACACAAAGGGTGATCTCTTAGGAGTTTCACCCCTGCCATTCTACCACCACCTTCGCTTCTAGTCCAACCACTTGAGCTACTGGGGATTGTTACAACAGCCATATTGGAGGATACATTAAGGCCAGAGGTCAAGTCCTGAAGCTCTTTCTGTACATCAGTACTTCTACCAACAGTTAATCTATCAGAATCACCTTCATCCAATTTTGAAGAGTTCACTGAGCCACTGAAAGACGGAGATGAGCCTTTCAACAGATCACTAACAGTGCGACCGGATTCTTTATTAATATTATTAAATTTAAGCGAGTCTTTATCTTCACTGCTCTTCTCTAAAGGATGACTATAGCTCTGAACACCGGCACATGTG
Source organism: Lepisma saccharinum (assembly GCA_022664845.1). NCBI lineage: Eukaryota > Metazoa > Arthropoda > Insecta > Zygentoma > Lepismatidae > Lepisma > Lepisma saccharinum. The sequence goes on from JAGDQP010025520.1 coordinate 3,855, forward strand.
ACTGAAACGTCACTCTTCGTAGCACTACTTCCATCTTTACCACTTTGTTTAAACGAACCTGAAGATCCTAAGGGCTTACTTTTTGATATCTGTGACACAGTGTCCGAATCTTCTTCTATTGACACAGCGATCTCGTCACTTTTCGAACTCATTCCTTCCTTTGCGCAACATTCCTCTTTCGTATTTGGCAACTGAGCAACACAACCCATATTAATTTTAATATCTCCTAAACCAATTGGCCCAGAATTTTTCCTTGCTCCGGCACAGACATCATCGTCGTCTTCTAGTTCTTCCCTCACTTCATCAATGAACGGTGTCCCCTGCCGAGAGTCGTGACTTCTGTCCGCACACTCATTCCATCCTCCCCAGATGGTGTACTTGTCGCCACATGCACTACTCGAAGCAGATGTTGGAGGTTCATGTGAAGGACCCTGGATGAAGCTAATGTGGTTGTCAAAGTGAACTCTCTCTGATGTTCCATCATCTCCACTACTCCACGCGGCGCCGTCACTACTCTGAAATAACAAATGAATATTTAAACAGGATCATTGTGTCATATTTTCCATTTGTCTTACTCATATATGCCTTATATGTATTGCCATTAATATGATCGTCAGATCACCTCATATGATAAAATGGAACTTCATACTTATGACCCTTTAAAGTAATGGAAGGCTACACCCATCACACCAGTAATCTCTCTACTCTCTCTATAGGAAGGAAGTGTCCCAAACCATAATTCAAAGTACTTTTTGCAGCATTCACCTTGTATACAGACGATCCTGCTTTCAGAAGCATTTTCGATTAACACATGAGCATACACCGCCAAGAGACTAATATTTATATCCTTTACATGCTCTAGAATCCCAAGATACCATCGAAAATATGCAATATTAGGACATGAATTGCATTAAAATGCATAAATAAATTAGGACACGAATGTATAAACAAATGAAAACTGGGTCATTTCACGTTCAATCATATAGAAAATGTAAAATGAAACTTTCTCAGATTTTGATGAAATTTGACTAAAAGCATGTTTGAGTGTTAAGAAATATAACTAATTTATTAACTTTCCGGTAATTTGTTGCACAGTTAAATGGGTCTACACACAGGATGACTGAGGACTTATTTTTCGATGCGCATGAAGTTTCATGCATGAAAACACAAAAGAAATATTTCGCAATTGTACAGAAATATATATATAAGTTCAAAATATGTATATGTAACTGAATTATCATTATGATGTAACATCCATGTTAAAATAAGCTCTGATCGTGCTTTGACGAACCTTTGCAAAGTGTTGCATACTGATTATCATGCAAAAGCAAACATGTACTCTTTCCTTTTCTGAGAAAAAACTGCTTGAAGGCATAAAATTCACTTTAAAAATATTTCAGCCTAAGATAAAATTGGCAAAAGAACAAGAACCAATTGAAAGAAACTTCGCACACACACAGCAGATCATCTGCGAAAAGAATCTGGAGGCAGAGACTACTTCAAACACATTAGTACCTGACTGTTTGTAGTGACCTTTGAAATTAACACCGTACGTTTGAAAAGGAACTGATAAGTGAAATGAAAACTTGTTCGCCACGAAGTTTGTTTAATATCAAAAGTAACCAACCAAATCTAGCAAACTCACAAGGGAAGGGTTTGGGTTCGAACAGGAATTTTTTGATAAGACTTCGTATATGTATTTGTACCCCGGTGATGATAATGCCTGTAAAGTACTTCGACCGTGTAAGGCCGCGTTTGTCCGCTACAGGGCGTTAAAAGTTTGGAGCAAGTGGAAGACAGCCCGAGCAGCCGCTGCAATGGCTCCCGCAGTTTCGGTTCGAACAGCTATTTATTACTGAAAATATTTACAATGACATACCTGACAGTGCTAACAAAGACAGCAAAGCCACAATATCGTGTAACAAATAGTTTGGCAGATATAGGCCAGTACTTGTCTTCACAAATGCAAGTTAGGCTTTTCCCCAAAGTGAGTAAAACAGAAAGGAGAATCAAAATAGGCATACAGAGTAATCTTCAAAATCACAATCCATGGACACGGTGCCACATTTACACTCTTGAATTTGCTGACAGTTACGGGTAGGGACGTACGGAGAGAAAAAAAAAGGGGGGGGTCCTGGGGTCTGAACCTCACCCCGGAAATTCAGATTTTTTGTGAGATTCGTATCATTTTTGGAGTGTTCCTTTGAAGGTTTCCCTGATGTGTCTTTTGTCCTTGTGCCTATTGTGCCTCTCCCTTCTGTTTTACTCACTTTGTAGAAAACCCTCACTTACATTTGTGAAGACAAATACTGGCTTATATCTGCCAAACTATTTGTTACACGGTAGAGTGACTTTTCAGTCTTTGTCAGCACTGTCAGGTATGTTCATGTAGATATTTTGAGCAACAAATAGCTGTTCAAACCGAAACTGCAGGAGCTGTTGTAGCGGACAAACGCGGCCTTACACTGTTGAATTACTTTGCAGGCATTATCAGCATCAGGATACGAATACATATAGGAAGTCTTATCAAAAAATTCCTGTTCAAATGGAAACTACGAAAGTCATTGCAGAGGCTGTTTTTCCCTTGCTCCAAACTTTAACGCCCTGTAGCGGACAAACGAAGCCTTACCCGGTCGAACTGCTTTACAGGAATTATCAGGATCGGGGTACAAATACATATACGAAGTCTTATAAAAAAAAATCCTGTTCGAACCCAAACCAAACCCTTCCCTCGTCAGACTGCCAAATTTTCACACGAATCGATTTAACAATTTTCAAGACCACTAATAGTCAGGTTGATCAAGCTAATGAAACCGTACAGCGTTCTACAAGTTATCAAGGTAAATGAAGTATGTATTAGTACCTACATCAGTTATTTCTCAAAGAACATTCGGTACAATCATTGGGTTTTGTTTGAGTTGGATTGATGTCCTAATAGAGGACGCAATTTTTACGGACGGGACCTACCATTAATGTGGCTTCTGAACCACATCCGGATTTGCAGGTGAGTAGGCACATATACGATGCCTCTCGCCATTAAAACAGTTTCTCTGCACTTGTCTGCAGCCGTCACTGAAAGACTTCGCCACATCGATAGTGATATTCTATTAAGCAGTAGTACATCAAGAGTGTAATATTCAAAATAAAAGATATTTTTTTTCCTACACTTCAACTGGATCTAAGGCCTTCTATTACATATATAAACCTACGTAATAATTTTTTGTGAATGATTTATATCGGCTGCATTCTCAACGATTTTTAATATAAGTGGTTCAACGCCAAGATGTACCACTAAATATTTCTCACAAGTCAGTCCACCACATTCAAAGATATACAAGTCGCGTTTCTAGAAATATTTAATATCTCAAAAGCACGGTTGCGATGATTCAAATGAGATCTGATGAATATATTACCCCCACAGTTGGTCGTTCTGTTCTCAGCGGTAAATCAACCGCCCGAAAGGTAGACCTGGGTTCGACTCGCAGTCAGTTCTGCGACCAGGATGACTCTGAATCCTTTATATAGAAAAGCAATTTCTTGTTTGCATCACTCCCATTATAGATATCTTAAGGATTCAAACTGAACTTTGTGGCACTCTTCTTTCGGTTTGGATTTTGATTAAAACACCTGTCACACACCAGAGAATAAAAAGTAATACACTACGTGAAATGTCCTCCACTAGTTCTATAACGTGAACTAATTCACCACATAACAGAACACTTTTAATCTTAACTATACAATTGTATCAATATTTATACCCACCTACTAAAAGCCATGTTTTATTGGTGAATAGCGGTGGCACAAGCTAAAGAACAAACAATAAATATGAACTTACCGACAAAAATAGAGAGAAAAAAAGGATTAGTCTGAATAAATGATTTCATCCATGAAGCCATCCATTAACTACTTCTCAATGAAACTAACCAAAAGAGTTAATCAGAGGAAGAAGTACTGGAAGATGAAACAAAGGATTCATTTGTATTAGATCGATCATAACTGAAGATTAATCCTTTACGTGCGTCAACACACACACTTTGAAATAAATAAAAAAAGAATATAGCGAAGAAGAATAAAATGTAATTTCCCACCACCAGATTGTACAAACAATATACAGAATGTAACAGTAGAATGATGCTAACAACCGTACTCTGGTGTTAAAAAAAAAAAAAAAAAAAACTGTGCAGAATTTTAGGACAATAGTGGCATCCTTGTTCCCACGTCGTCTTCTCGTGTTACGTCGATTACTTTCATATGAATGTAGATCACGCATTGTAGCCTGTCTGTATATGAAAAGTGATCACAATAAATTTCTAACAAACTGAAATTGATATTAAACTCTTGTGTTTTTCCAGACACTTTCTGGTTTCTTATGGTTTCCCAAAAGCGTTTGTATGTAATCTTGAGCTGAATTTATTTAAGGCTTTAAAGAAACTTTGGCTCAGACAGAATGGATGATGATGGACGAGTTGGTAGAATGAAGAAAGTGGAAGGAAACGGGATAACCTCGAGAAAACACATGCATCACAAAACCCGCATGACACGAACCAGGGACCCCAAGCACGAGAGCAACCGCGGCCACAGGCAGTGTTTAAAAAGGTCTCCAAAATTTGGTGGCCAATGAGGCCACCGGATTTTTTTTTTTCTTTTGCGGTGGCCATCTGCAGTCACTGGTGGCCTCATAATATATTATTCTTGTTAATGTTAAACGTAAATTACATGCATGTTACATAACAATGCCCCATCATACTGAAATTAATCAAGAACTAGGATGAATAACCATCCAAACGAAAAGAAGTGAAACAGTCCTCCCTTCTATAGTTTTCCTATTTTCCGGGTGTATGGTTTTTAAATCAGAACGTCGAAATTAGAACAATTTAGAGCAAAGAAATGATGCCTAAAATTGGCCACCAGGTGGCCAAATCTGACGAATGGTGGCCGTGGCGCGCCAATTTTGCGTACTTTTTAAACACTGGTTACGTGTGCTCCTAAGTATTTAAATTTGTTTACTTTCTCTATGTTCTCGTTCTTAATTATTATTTATCTATTTCCTTCATTCCGTGTTTCGGCTTGCCATTATGTATTTTGTTTTCTCTATGTTTACCTGTAGACCTATCTTATCGCAAGCTTCTAAGACTTCGGTGTTAATTTGTAGTGAATCTACATCATCCGCGTACACGAAAAGTTTATCCAAGCCATTCAATGTTAATCCCTTTTTGTCCTCTTATTTTCAAAATCGCATATTCTAAGGCAAAATTAAACAGTAGTGGGGACAAAGCATACCTTGTTTCAATTCGCTGCGAATCTCAAAACTATCTGATATATTATTACCTATCCGCACCCTGTTTACTGGGTCGCTGGGACACATCCTCACTAGTTGAACTAGTTTTTTTAGTGTTCCAAATCGTACCAGGATACTGTATAACTTTTATCCTTGGATAGAGTCATATGCTTTCTTGAAATCAATGAATAGCTTGTGAACAGTTCCATTGTATACCCATTTCTTCCCTACGATCTGTCTCAAGGAAAGCTTTTAGGCTTGAAATAGGACACAAAATATGGTAATTTTTTTCCTTTTTCGTAAGACAAAACTGTATGGGTAGTTAAGAACAATGGTTTACGCCCGTCACAATCTGCATTCGTGTCTGAATAATGGATGTAACATGAAAAAGGCGGAAGGAAAACCTAGTCCATTCCCGATAATGCCTCAAACTAAAAAGAATTGTGCAACAAAGATATACGAACAAAAAGAAATAGACTTCGAACCCTGGGGAAAACATCGTTCAGTGATCAGAGTAGATCTTAAAAAGACACAAGAAGAAAGGCGATACATGATTGATGACACAGCATGTACAAAACAGTTCCACCACAAGTGGATATATTGAACACTAGCATTGGGAACCTTCTAAAAATAATGAAGAAACAGTTTCACTAAAAACAGTTACTGCTTTTGCTTTATTAAAATACAATAAAATCTAAATATGATGCCTAGCTTTAATTCGAACTAACTACAGCAATCAAGATAACAACTACTGATTTCGACAACCGTATTTCATTCAAGAGTAAAAGACAACCTCACAGAAGGTCTTCTCAAGTTACCAACATAGTTTGTAAGGTAATGATCACTTTTTCCTAGAAAAAAGAACTCAAGTATAAAACATCAACAAAATACGAAGTGTTCTGACTACACCACGGATAACATTAACGATTATTTAACATTTTATCTACCCAAAATAAGCCTAATAACAATAATAGCTTAGAATGTAAAAACACTACAACACAAAATTTCATTCCTAATTTTGTAACGAACTACGGTCTTATAATCAAATGCAGATTGAAACAAAAAACAATCCTCAATAATAACGGACCGAAGCCCCTTCGAACACGTAGCAAGTTCCAAGGACATTAAAATTATACTTTCCGCTTATTTTAATGTTTTAATAAATATACTAACTTCTTTGTCAGTTGAAATTCGTTTTCTTCCTGCGCGTTTCAATCCAGATGGCAGCTCGTCTGCACTACTATCTTGAAGCGAAGTAAAGGAGTCGGGAGCAGGCACTTCATCACTTCGTTGACTAGTTGCGTCAATGTGAACCTCTACTGGGGTGTAGGCTTCGGTGCTTACCCCACGATACCCATGGAGAGATGTATTAGGCGTTACCTACAAGAGTTAGCAACATATTAAAATAAAATCGTCATTCAATACAAAGGAAAAATATATTTAAAAAAGCTGAGTACAAGGCTATGACCTACCGCAGTTACCTTAAAATGTTAGTTAACACACGGATTTAAATGAAGTTTTGCTTTAATCAACTTCTGTTTAGCAAAACTAAAACTTTTGAAGTACTCTTTCAAGCTCATTCTTTTTCATGGTTGTTTTGACGGATTATGCTTAATAAATATTCATATACTTCCTTTCTTAGCTAAGATCAAGCCTACTGGCTCTTTAGACGATTATAAGCTGAAATTAGGAAACCTCTTTTGGTATTTTATTTATGGCCTTTTAGCATCTTTGGCTCAGGTCTTACATTCTGGTATTTGATGTGAGAAGGAAGTCAACCAGGGTCTAGTTTAAAGGTACTATTCCGGCATTAACCTCGTGAGACACGAAAAAAAAAACTTATTATCGAAAGCACGACCTTCAGACACCTCCGTTCTATTCGGATTGAAAGAATATTTCGCCAGTCTTGGAGCATTTCTTTCAGGTAACGTATCACTTCATCTATTGGTAAACATATCTGAATCTGTTTTGATGTATTTCAAAATATTTATACGATTACTTTTCTTCACAGAAAATTCATTGGAATTGTACGCTTAGATGTAGTAGGAACAGGGGGTGAGAGGGATTCAGTGAATGTTGTTGATTAAAAATTCACTTTGTGTGTTGGTACGGGATTGGCTGGCAGGGGGCCACTCAGGAACCAGATAGCTGTCTTGTTAGAAGTTGAGTTGGTTATGTAATTCAGTATGTCTGATGAAGCAAAGCAGTTAGTAATTGGTGAAACTAACAAGTTTTTAATTAAAACGTATTGCTCTGCTCAGCTATAGTTTTATCTTAAAGATATGGAAAATATCATAGAAAATTCATACTCAATAGAAGTTTCTTGATGCCTTGCCAGTATTCGTTCTCTTTTTGTACGTGAAAATAAATGAGTAAACATGTGAGTATGTGTACGTGATTTAGGAACATATGACATTTTATGAACAGAAGAAGAGACTGTGCACTATGTTAGATCCTATTTCTTTGTTTCATATATATTATAAAAGATGCTACTTCCATTGTACCGAAATCTTCGTAAGTCTGGAATTACCGTTCGTTTCATGTAGATTTCTCCACAAACAGTTTAAAGTAATCCTACATTCTGGCATTAGGTACATACGACTCGCTTCCAGAATGCGAATACAATAATAACTAAGTCAAATTTCAAGACTATTGTATAAATGCTGTTTTCTGTTTTCTAATAGTTTTTTAAAGATAATTTCGGTACGTATTGAAGTAGGTATTATTTTGTGAATTTCATGCATCTTCCGATCTATACTGTTTTGATTCTGTTCACGAAGAAACATGCGGTTACGAGTATCACGCTTATCGACGTTGATCAGAACCCCCCCCCCCCCCTTTATAATTAACGTTCTACATACGCATTGGGGAACAAAGTACGGGAAAAAAGGATTATGTTACAACTATCGCCGGCTTCATTCCAAAACCTCGTAAGCACCATTTTCACAAATTCGCATTAAAAAGTTGTAAAATAAATTGATACATTAAATTTCGTAGCTGAACTCCCAACTAGGACTTTACAATTCATCAAAAAATCAGAAAAATACAACATAAAATGCATTTTTAACACAGAAAATACGCGTAAGTAACATAAAATGTATTTTTAACACAGAAAATATAGTTTCCTGAATTTTCACATACGAGGTTTTGGACTGAAGCTGACGCTATATTTCTTCATCTATACAGCAACAACAATTGGCCGAGTCCAACCTATATATACATTAAGTACGAACATTCACTCCACTTCGGGTCTTAGTAGAATGAAATAAATGAAAAGTCTAGCTGAAATATGTTTAAAGGCATCACAGCACAGCGATGCGAGTTTCATGTTCCTCCCTGATATTGGAAATACCAATAGATTTTAACGGATACTGGATATATGAGTAGCACTGAATCAAAAAGCGCATTAATAATCTCAATTTAAAAGTAAAAAGTGAATTTCCAAAATGGAATTATAAATACCTATCCAAACCAAAATTCTATCAAGTTAATAAACATCAACTTTGGTGCTGTGGTATTTTCATGACATACTACAAAATGCTTGTTATCTATATATAAACAGTATAAGTAACACACATTTTCAGTCATCTTAGAAATAATTGTGCATTTTACACTAGATCCACACATTAGCATTGTATAGGAAACGAGGAACACACATTTATCTTATCTGATGATTTGCAGAACTTCCCTGTATGAATAGTTTATTAACATGTTGTGAACAACCACAGGCCTATACAACACTATTATAAGTTGTACTTAAAACTTGCGTTATGATTAATACCACTATTACAATCTAACTAATTTGGATTAAGTACATAAACTGTCAATCATTCTTTTCAGTAAATTATTGTCTTTTTCTCTTGTGTTTAAGAGGTTATGTCTTCTAGTAAAATACATAGGTACCTGAATTGTTAAATTATCTTAAAAAAAATATTTACACTGAATTTTGTTACTTAAGATCTCGTCTATTAACTCACTTTCTATTTCTTTCTTTGTTATGCACAAAGGTTCTAATTGTAAATACACCATCTTACTACAGATACATAACTGTATCTGTAGTAAGAAAATTTACATTTATAGCATAACAATCTTATAAACAATTTTTGAATGGCTTCAATTTTACTCGTGTATGTTTTAATGTCAGTACTCCAGATATTAACAGCATATTCCAGCTTAGTTCTTACATGAACCTTGTACAGTGAAACATAGGTTTGTGCTCTGGCGATTTCACCTCACTAATATAAATCTTTTTTTTTTTTTTAAACAATCCATTGTGATAACACTAAGATACTCTTGGAATTTAAAGCTTATCATCGAATATCACCCCCAAATCCTTAACTGTGTGAGCTTTCACTATGTTATCTGACCTTAATGCATATTTACTAACCATATAATTGGTTTTATGAGTATAACTTATAAAATTTTTCATAATAATAAATCAATAGCACTTTCACGCTACGTCAGTTGTAAAAACATGGAAGAATGTCAAGCTAACAGGGTTGGAGCCCCCGTTGTTAAGAATATTGGAGAGTGTAAGCTGAAAAACATCGACGGAAGAATCTGGTAGCCATCTTGAGCAGATCATGTGCCAGTCGAAAGGTAGCTAGGAAAATGAGACCGAATGAATCAGTTTAAATCGATGTAAAAAAAAATATGTGATCATATATGATATAAATATAGTTGAATGATGTGAGAAAGAAATAAAGTGCCTGTGAGAGATTAACAATGGTTACAAAGAAAAACAAACTTATAAAAAAAGAAAGGTAAAGGTGAACGGCGCATGACGGATGTGAAGTTAGCGCTCTACATATTCTCGACCTGCAGTACGAAGTGAGGTGGGAGGTCAGTCCCAAGCTCCACCGCCTTTACCTTTCCAAGGTACCCAGGTGTATCAAGGATACTCTGGTACTCAATTTGATAGGAAACTGAGTGCACTTCACAGCGTGAGGTACGGAAACACTGTGATAAAAGTCTCCACTGTCCTAGCTGCGATTTGAACCCGGGCCAACCGATTCGTAGTCAGACGCACAACCGCCTGAGCCATGGCGACTCATTATATACAAACACATATTAAAGAAAGAAATCTTGAGATATTAAAATAGTTTTATTTAAACAGAGGGTACCATACTTTATTTAGAAACCCCTGAACGTGATTTAGTTTGGCTCAACCCAAACAAACTATTTTTACCCACCGGCCATTCCACGCCAAAGTGAGCCTGAAAAATTCAACTTAATAATTATCCATTGTTGATTAGTAAATGAATAAGAATAGATATAAAAAATTATCCCAACAGGCCAATAAAATTACTGAACTAACTTCTTGTTGGATACATAAATAGTTGAGAAAGGGGATTGAGTCATAGTAATTTACATCTGAAGAACTGTTATATTGGCAATACTGTTGATGTACTCGTATCTGACAGTGCTGAGAAATCACATCTGACAGTTGGGACAGTACCCAGCTACAAGAAATTACGAAGTGGTGTATGTTTCTCCACGTAGATTTATCATTTATTGTTGGAAATGCAAGTTTATTTGTAAAGTCTCTGGGTGTCCCGTCTGTTACGGCAAACGTAAGAACGTTCCTTTTATTGCCCAATTAAAATACTTTGGTGTGAAATTAATGTGCTTTTATTTAGTTACACACATGACAAGTATAGCTTTGAGACTGGAGAATGATTGTTCAAGCATTTTGTAATTAAGTCTACATTTCAATTATTGTTCCGTCCATTACGTAATTGATATGTCTGGTTGTAGCGTACTACCTTTCCTTTTCCTACGTACTTGATGGCTTGAATTTCAACAACGAAAACCTACAGCTTCAACCTCTCAAAATTGAAACAAAGATATAACGTATTATCATTGTACATTAATACAATCACAATATAAACTATCCCGTATATTCCAACCATTCAAGAATGCATCCTATATTTAAGCACATTATTTGTAAAATACCAGAGTAATTTTCACGTGTGTTAGTTGGGCAAAGGTGTTATGAGTGATAACTTAAGTCGTTTTAAGTATTCCGTTTAGGTTTTCCTTAAAAGGATTATTGAGGATTTGATGTTCGATGAATTGTGCATATTTACGGATGGGTATGCAGCGCAATTTAAAAATAAATACTTTCTTTTCAACTTGTGTTTTCTAAATTCAGATTTTGGAGAAAATGCCGAATGGTGTTTCTTTGTGAAGGGGGAAGTAGATGGCGTGGGACGATTTGTAAAAAGAGTGGTATGGTATGGTTACGAGTGAAGAATCGGCAAGTTGTAAATAATGCGTTTTTTTTTTTAATTTTTGTTTTTTATCGTGCTTGAAAAGTTTGTGCCATTCCTTGAACACAAATGGAGTTCACTCACTTACAACAGAAACATTACTTCAAAGGCCTAAGGAAAAAATCAGGTAGTAGCAGGTCGCACCGCAGCATCAGAAGTGATTGCTTATGACGTGTTCTGTGTTAATAGTGACTCTAAGGCTTCAGAATTAGCGTTACATCCCAACCGTTTGTCATCACAGAAACTATGCTACACTGACGTTCATTTTGAAGAGGACGGCGCTAAATGAAGGGTAGTGCAGATTATTGCAAATGATATCACAGAAAAACTATGTATTATTGATTAATTTGTTGCGGGGATTAAGACAAAACATTTAATTTGTACGGGTATGCCGAGAGTGTCTGACTGAAAACGAGGTGAAAGTGATAGTCATTTAATAATAATAATAATAAAAAACCTCCTGATGATTTTGATTTTGTCAACTTCAAAAAATATTTTGTTTTCTTGTTTGGTATTCAAAATATCTTATCAAGAAAGATATGAAAGTGATAATTCTTATGTTAACATTAATAAATTGTTTCGAAACAATGTCTGAACCTAAAATAATTACTGTAGAGCAAAGTTTTTTTTTTTTTTTCATCCAATGAAATAGTTTAATCCCAAATGTTAAGTTTAACTGCAACAGCTCTCTTAAGGTCTTTCAAAGTATTTATTTTATTTACTTTTACTTCGTGATGGTCAGAATTATCAACATAAATATTAATTTAACACCAAATATTATGTTTTTAGTTATTCTAAATGAATGTGTACGAGGTGTTCCGTCAGTTGCAACTCACTGTTGCAGATAAAAGGGTTTTAATTAATCTTATTATTAAAGTTTTCACTTCAATGTTAACAGTTTGTGGGCAATGGTGAACATGCATAATATGGTAAATACTAAATTAGTACTCTCCACGACAATTCGCAGACATTTTCCTGTAATTGTAGTTAGTAAGAACAGTGTGCCAAATTATGTCCCGTCCGTTACAAGCACGCTAAATATTTGTTTATTCACTATTGCTTATACGTTAATATTTATTGGATTCAAAGCCTTGAAACCTTCCTTTTCTATACTATTTAATACTTCATAATAACAAATTTATATCATAATGTAAAATTAGTAATTATTATTTAATTATTAATGATGTGTGATTGTCCCGTCCGTTACAATGGAATGCCCGCCATCCTGTTAATCTTCCATGTTCTTACAACTGATACAGGACATTTGAGCCTGAAAGTACTATTGTATTTTTTTTATATATATTTTACTATTGTGTGTTTTGATTTTTCATCACACGAGAAAGTCCTAAAAATTATCAGATAAGATAAACATCTATTTCATTACATATTGAACGCAGAGAGCCTTTACGAATCCATATTCTGTTATTACATTTGTCAAATTGCTCTTTTTCAAGCTAATAATATCTTTCTGTAAAGCCACTTTTAAACACTGCTAGAAGTAACTGTATGTAGATTCGCATCCAAGGAGGGGCGATGGGACCCGGACACTCCAAAAATTTGGCTCCAAATAGAAATGTATATTTATGTACAGATAGAATGCACAATAATATATCGTAACCCAACCTCCTTGAGTTCGTGCCTCGCGTTTTGCCTGATGATGTGCAAGAAATGTAACAGACTAAAGGAAAACTACTGTCTCTATTACCACAAGATAAATCCAACATTTCAAAATATTGGTTCTACGAGTACAAAACCTGAACAATTTTCATTAACATGAAATGGGCTATAACGTAAGGAAAACGTATATACGGACTAATATTAGAAAAAATATATATGTTAAAACTGAATATGGGAAGGTACAAAGTTCAGGACTCGCAAAATAAGTTTATAGGATAATTTGTGAGTTTCCGGAAATTGATGAGGTCTTGGTTGAGTTCTGCTTGGACGAAACTCACATATTTCTAATTTTAATTGAATTACACGATTTTCTTTTTCCCAAACTATTGTAGGATCTTGGGAAATTTGTACCACAGAAGAACTATGCATCACTGATCAAATATCTATTATAAATTACGAAGTACCTGAGAGAAAATAAAAATAAAAATATACAGTATATAAGAAAGAATAATTGATGTTTTGTTTAACGCTATGACATACCAGCGCTTTTTATATCTATAGAATGAGTATCGACTCACATCGCCACACTTGCAGCACTGTCTGGTAACTTTCAAGAATCTATACTCTCGTCGTCGGGAAATGATACAGAGAGGGTAAAGTCTAAGTCTACTAGGGTAATTAGAGGAGTTACTAGTTCCAATCAAAACAAGTTACCTTAAAATTTAACACAGAACCCGCTAAAGCTCTTGTCGAAGCTGCGCCATCGTCAGCTATGGAAGCTGAGGCTGATTTTTCTGATAGACTTGTGGCAGCTGATGCAGTTTCACTACTCATACTAAATCTCTGCGTTGAGGAGACATCTGCTTGCACTTCCAACCTGCTACACATAACACAGTATCAAAATTGAGAATACACAAACAAAACAGATTTAGAAGCCACGCTATTACAGGTAACGTATAAAAGAAAAACTTCCAATTTATATCTATTTTTTATGAACACAACTACCATATTCTATTGTTACTCTATTATTCTACTTTTGAAATCAATAGAAACAATTATATATATATATTACATAAGTAATTTTTCCTTGACATCATTTTTTTTCCTGCCTGTGAAAGTACAAAACACATGAAACGGCAAAGGAAATACAATTAATATTCTTCTTATTGCACTTACGTGTCCCTAGCCTCCAATTCTTATGAAAATAAACTTTACACTGTCCTGTTCCTAAGGATTTCTTCACAAATGTAATGAGAAAAGAAAGAAGGAATTATGCACAATAGAGATGGAGTACGTCATATACACCATTCCTACTTTTAATAGGTGTAATAAGTGTGTTGACCTACTTTTCTGTTTTCAAACTAAAAGGAATCTATACTTTTCGTAATAATATGCTTACAGTTTGTTCACTTCTTTAAAAGTAAACTTTAGGTTTTAATCCCTGGTCAGCTACCCGGACATGTTTCCTCCTTAGACTTACTCAAACATGACTATGAAATTACTACAGGAATCATATTCTTTCGCAAGATCTGCGCTCACTCTTTCCTTTCGCTTCTCTAAAAACGGACTTTCCGAGAATCCTCCCAAAAGTTTGGTCCTCTTTTGTTTAGCTTTTTTCGCCTGTAAAGCAAGCTAGACATCAACGAAAACAGGTAGAGAAAAAAACTTATTTCATATCTGAGTTCAGCTATTATTTTTAATATAGTGACTCTGAATGCGGTAGATGCTTTTCATTTGCTTAGCTTTCTTCATTTTAAGAATTTACGCCAAGGTCTCAATGAAAGCAAGCAAAGAAACTGAGCTCCTCCACATCAACTTAATGGACCGTCTTTACTCTGATGTGTCAAAGATCTATGCATTATTAGGTTAGACTTCTCTGTTAGATTCGGAAACCTCGATTTATCCGGCAGTTTTTAATCTATTGACTCTAGAACTGACAGGTCCTTTTCATTTGGTTCGTTTTCTCCAATTAAAAATTAACGTTCGTTTATTTATATGCACATCAGTATGTTGTCACTGGCTGCGTTCTAAGTTTAAAATATAAATGTATTTGTGCTTGTTTTAAAAGAATGGCGATTACAGGCTTGAAATAGAAACTTTGATTAATTAACATACTGTGTATATGTTTAACTATATGTCTGTTCCTGTTGTGTGTCAACGTTAACATAACGTACAATCAATCAGCTGACAAGGGCCTCGCTGTTTAAAGGCTTGGTAGTGAATGTACATCACCTTCATTTGCCGCAGCTAAGTAGATAAATTAAAGTAACTAATAACAGCACTTGGGTTGTACGAACTCAGATCTAATTTAGAATGCTCCGAGACTAATCTCATACACATTTCTTTGTAAAAATTAATTTTGATTTAAATTGTGATTGAATTCAATCAACTTTGCTGTGTGGGAAATTTAAGATCTACAAAACTTTTAGCATTAAAAGAAGAAACAATGCAGGCGAAATGCTCACCTCTGTCCACCTGGTAATAAACTTGATGCAATACTGCCGGCCAAACTAGCTCCTGCTAATGCCACATTACTTGCAGATTCCCTATCACTCTCCCGACCGAGTCGTTCCAACTGGCTACCACTACCTAGAGACAGAGACACTTCACCTATTGAAGGATTACCACCCCGATGGCTGACAGCATCCATGGAAGCAGCGTCTACAACGGAACATAATCATTAAACAGTCATTAAAATCTACTCTTACGCTATCTCTGCATGTTAAAACAACTGCGCATGCAATCCAACCAAAAAAATACACATATTACTATTGCCAGCTATAAACATACTATCAACTACAACACATACACAGTGCAGTAAATCACCTGTTCATGGATACAGTATCAGATCTGCAATTCACTTTACTTAGTACACCAATATGATACCTTCACGACGAAGACATACGTTATGCAAATACCTTAAGATATTCTGTCGTGTAAAAATAAGTAATTCCAACATCTCGAATAACACCCTATCTGTGTTTTCTTCCTCCTTTTCTAAGCTACTTGGTGTACGTTGTACCAGCTGCCCTGTATTAAAATATAGTTACGGCTCTCTGAACCACTATACTAACAAGATTCTGAACAGACGTTCGAGTAACCAACCAGGCTAATGTGATTGTGTTGTCCAACGTTACGGGAACACATATGCAACTTCAGAGTTAAGTGTGAAGTATCGTCTCTTCATTGAAGATGGGAACACTGCATGTTCTCGTACGGTTAGGGAACATAATCTAATTCACATGGCTAATTACACGAGTGACGAGAACATCTTTTCAGTATACGTAAGTCACTAGGAAAGCTTGTTGCAAGATGTAAGGTGGTTCTCAGTAGATCACCGGGCTTCAGACGACGACAGTCAGTGCTACTGCATGTGAAAGATATCCGCATACTAAGCGAATCTGCTTATAGAGTACTCGTGTGGCTATGAGATTATTTATTTACGAATAAGTCTGAAATACAGAGCATTGCGTCTTTTACATTGAAACATTAACAAAAGTAAACAACAACAACATAAGTATAAATAACAATATAGAACAACAAAATATTTACAAATACAATTTGTTTATCTGAGTTCTAAAGGTGTTCTTTCTCAGAAACAAAAACAAGTGATTTTTTAACCAAATTGATTCTAGGTATGTGTGTGTGGATAGAAGAGGGCCACATTTCGTGTTGGTCGGATAGGTAAGCAAAAGTTTATTTGTAACAACAGGGTTTCGCACTGCATAATTGACATTTTGCCTAATAAGATATCACTAATGACGCAACAAGTTCGGGGTAATTTTATATTCAATATTTCCATTATATCTCCACTGGAGAATACACGTAATTCAGAAACTTTGACTCCAGAACTATAGCAACAAAGAAATTTATTACTGAATCTAATTTAGTAAGATGAGTGGGACGTGGTGTGACTCATATAGGCGAGCAGTATTCAATACGAGACGAACCACAGAACTTGTAAAACAAGCTACGTGCAGACTGATTGCGAATCTCTGTGAAGCGATAGAGCAAACCTAGTTCCTCATAGCACCTCGAGTAAGTTGAGTAATGCGTTCGGAAAAAGTTAAGACTGCTGTTAATAACAACACCAAGGTCTCTTAAAGAAGGAACAGCGTTTATATCTTTAATGGTTCATTAGTGATGATGAATTGTATCTCTGCCCGAGAAATAGAAAAACTGCACATTTTGAGAATTCAGTTTTAAATTCTAGTATTACACCAGGTAACCAACTTAAATATATCCACCTGAAAGCTATCGTGGAGTGTATGAAGATTTCTCTGCAAAGTTTACAGTTATCGGTGAATAGGGGAATATTACTTGAGGAGTCTGTAAAAAGAGTAGGTTGGTAATCAATATATAACAAAAATAATAGTGGTCCTAGAACACTCCTTTGTGGACTTCAGATAGAACGGGAATGAAGGTCGAAGAAGATTCAGAGACTAAAACCCGTTGCTGCCTACTTTGAAGATAGTTCTCCAACAGCTGAACTAATTTGCCATGAATATTAAACCCAGTTAATAATTTACAGATGAGACATTTATACATAGATGAGATTACGAATTAGAGATGCACTGGAAAGCACATCAGATGAGCAGAACAGACAGATCTGTCAAGCAAGATTTTTCCGGGTAAGAAACCATGCTGTGACGGATTTATGAACGGGACAGTAAATTTATAGAGACGAACTTTCAATATTTTTTCACATAGGTGATAGCAGAGAGCTTAGCCTATACGAAGAGACTGACTTTTTGTATTCTGATTTATGTATAGGACTAATATTAGCTTTTCTCCCAACATGCTGAAAAAGTTCCTTCTCTAAAACAACGGTTTGGTATACAAGTAAGTGGTTGCAAGAGAGCGAATGCTAGCTGCACTGCGAAGAAATATTGTGGATAAATTGTCAGGGGCTAAAGATCTGCGTTGTGACAAAGAAAACACAAGCGACAGAACTTCATCAGGAGTAGTTTTGATTGAAGACAGTGTGTTAGGACAGTCAGGATGCAGGTAGAGAGGTATACGGAAAGGAACGGAGTAAGAAGTGAAGCTGCTTGAGAAGTACTTTTCGAAAACATTAGCCTTATCATCTCCAAATAAATGGAATGCCCCAATCAGGAAAACAGTAATAATGGATTTGTAACGTGAGTTTGTGTATGTGTGTGTGCGCAAGAGACATCATCATCATCGTTAGAAGCACATTTTATGTTCACCACGATAAAAAGATAGTCTCACAATAAAATATCGTTGTTGTTTTTTTTTAATGATTTTACTAGGATCACAGTTGTGACTACCAGGAACTGAGTGTGATATAACGGTAATCAAAGGTGTGTACTGCTTACCGGTATTACGTGCACTAAGTCCCACCATAAGATCGTTTTCATCGTCAAAGTCAAAGCGAACACCAGCACCAGAAGTAGATACTCCACAACCTCCTGATCGGCACAGAGACACAGGAACTACACCATAAACGTAAAAAAGAAGAATGGGAACACCGATGCCAACAGCAAGACCAGCCAACACTGGAGATATGAGAACCTGTAAGAAAGAAAACATTTTTTTTAACATTAGATAATCATATTGAGTACACTGGTATGCAAAATTGTCCTATTTATAAAATTGCGAATCACGTGCCTATCAAGAATAAATAATATTTTTTTTTTTTTTTTTTTTTTTTTTTTTTTTTTTTTTTTTTTTATTATACTTTTCTATCAACATTTCGAACACTAATATCGTGCGTGCCAGTTTTGAGGATGCTGAATTCAGACATTACAAATGTTACTTCTATGCCCCATATCCAACGATTCTACGAAAGTAAGTGGCCTCGGAAGCACATCGGAAACTGGATTCTACCGCACGCGAAAGCAAACCTCATCTGATTATAAGTTTTCAAAGGCTATATAAACTAACATGCCACCTAGTAACGGGTTGGCTCAACTCGATTCAGGAGAAAGCCATCCACTCGACTAGGCATGGAGTTTACAAAAGCAAGGAAATCCTGCAACGAAGTCGCCCTATAATTCCGTCGCATTCGTAGGTAGCAGATACACAGCATGAAAGGACATTTTCACAGCGTCCAACAGCTGCTCCAAGGGAGTTACATCCGGTCGCCGAGAGAGCCATTCTATGATATGGATGTCATTAGAATGTTCTTCCAACAACGGTTGGACAATCATGGACAGGTGACACACCGCATGGTCAGTACATGAGATCCATATAGTTGGTTTCCACAAAGTCTGTCGAAGTCGTACATAGACATGCCAGAGATCTTATACAACACTAGTTGAACACGCTTCATACCATCCTCAAAGGTGCTTTTTGACATACTGAATCTATAGCTTTATGAGGTATGTGGCACAACAGATAGTCCCCTACCCAATTAGCCCGGATCAAGTGCTAACGAAACACATCGG
Source organism: Lepisma saccharinum (assembly GCA_022664845.1). Classification (NCBI taxonomy): domain Eukaryota; kingdom Metazoa; phylum Arthropoda; class Insecta; order Zygentoma; family Lepismatidae; genus Lepisma; species Lepisma saccharinum. The sequence continues at coordinate 23,432 of JAGDQP010025520.1, forward strand.
ATCACGCTACTTGTAAACAATTTTCAAAGATGCAGTATAGATGTTCACAGGTCTCTACTATGAGCAGACTGTGCAGCATGGTGTTAGCAGAGTGGTTCTCCTATAGCAAACACTAGCTGTGAGGAACGTTGTATTGTGCTGGTGAAGATATTTATGACTGATCTCTGGTTGAAGGTTGATGATTTTCGCTACTGTAGTTTGTCTATTAGTAACAATACGGGACAGATGGCGCTGGTTACATGAATCAGACACTCTTCGGAATATACTACGTTGTTTATGATAGGAGGAAGTCTACTCCGAGAACGAGTGCTCCATTATCATGCTTCCCTGCAATTAAGTTACTCACACCAACTGGTCGCACTGAATGTGGTATATGCATGCCAAAATTACCATCTAGCTCGGGTAAGCTATCGGCATTCCACGAATTATGGCATATCCGAGTATTCAGTTCGTTCTTCTTGACGGCCAGCATATTAACTGAAAATAGTAATAGAAATTCTACTGTAAATAAGGACTCAATTTTCTGATATAGTAGGTCCTGCAATCCCATATTATCCGAAAGTGCTCGCCACTACATCCCCTCTCGAAAACTCACCCAAAAGTATGCTATCAAAATTAAATGTGAAAGGAAAATTTATTAAAAAACATTTTCTGAAATAAATTCTGAACCCTGTAGTAATGAGATAAATTCGATAGAGCATTAATTGCATCAGACATACTAACAAAAAATTAAATAAATCGTCGAGAAATAAGAAATCCACTCAAATGTTTACTTATTTAATTATTTATGTTGCACTAAAACTTATAACAATATGTAAGTCCCAGCGGTAGTGCAGTGGCAGATCCAGAGAGTGGGAGGAGCGCCCCTCTCAAGGGAAGATGCTTTATATTTTATAGCATTATTTCAACAGTTTCGGAATAAGCTTCGACTTGTTTTCAGGACAAATCTAATTTATCTAGAAATACCAACTTTGGGGGATACCGGTGTCATATTCCATGATAAAACTTAGCAATTTGGGGAGAAATACGATAAATATATACCTAAAAAATTCACTTAACAGGAACATATGAAAAATGTTTCTGGTTTATTTCACCTGCCCCCTTTCCCCTCACGAAAATCCTGGATCCGCCACTGAGGTAATGTCAGCTGTGAATTACCCTGTACTGCCTCCGACCTCCACACCATGACGGCTAACAGGCTACTGGAAAGAGCGACGAGCTTTTATTTAGAGTCCACTTTATGATAAGTACACACCTCATTATAAGGGTACTTTATAGACAGCTAGGGACAAGCTTCTTACCTTAGATTTGGAATAATAATTTATTTAGAATACTATATCGTTTGCTACAAGTACAATATCAATTTCGAACTTATGGAGATCTAGCAATTATGGAAATCTAACATTTATGTGAAACCACAAAGAAAGTTAGGGGGGAAAAAAAAACATTTCATTTTACAGAAGAAGAAAAAGGAACTTCATCTTATTACGCCAGATCCACATAATACAAAATATTCTGAATCTCCATTGGTTATTAACAGGGCTGAAACGGGTCACCGGGATAAGTTTTGAACCGGGTCTACGATTGGTTGGGACTCGCCCTGACCCGGAGACCAAACCAGAGTTCTTAATTCTTTCCTTGTTATACACTGCTCAGTTTGAACATGGTTTCTTTCAGGGGTGACCGGGAACGGTGGTGTTAGCCCCAGAGCACGAAAGTTAATCGGATCACCTGATCACAAAAAGTGACACGGTTTCAGCTCTGGTTATCAATCAATTTTTATTTAAAGAAAAAAAGACAACAACAGAGTATCTACCGAAGCAAACGTTATGGTGCACATAGTTCAATTTGACTTAACCCGTTTTTCCGTTCTGCTACAGAGTTGTGACTTCATAATTTCCACAATATTGTGTTGTACGGGCTGAGAACGTGTTTCCACGTAGTGATGAAGAAAAGACTGAATGCCTTCGAAATGCATAGCTGGACGAAAATGGAAATTAGCTGGGTACAAAAATTACATGACAAGTATTTGGATCCAAACCGAATGATGGTCAATAATGAATACATTAATGAAGGGAAAATATAAAAGGGAAGTAACTTTAAACTTTAAACGCGGGAGAAAAGGGAAGGCTAATCTTTCTCTATAAGCAGATTTCTAATGATTATTCATCAAATATAACAGATATTTATATCAAGAAGTAACATTAAAACCTTAACCAGTGAATTTCGAAGATGTTCAGGAATACCAGGCCAATAAGAACCTAGAAGTATATATTCTTTTCGTCTGTATGTATAAAATGGAAGTACCAGTAACCTAATTGTTTGCAAATGTAAGTAATGAGTTTAACTGTTACCACCATCACTTGAAGTGTGCTCTTTTAAATGTCTTGTGAATAAAAAGGAGACGTCTGTCTCGTCTACTTTCGACGCATGTGGGCGTATCACTTTAAGGTATTGATTACCTACCAAATGCATAGCGAGTGCACTTCTTCCGTCACGGACATAATGGCCCACCAAATTTGATTTGTATGGAGCAATTCTCGACCGAAGTGACCTCAACTGCGGCTCCAGAGGGTAAGAGTTGTGTGCAGGGCATGCTGCCGAGTCTCCCACGTAAATCAGCGACCAAGTCAGGTCACATAGTTCCAGACCGAAACTTGTATTGATTCTAAGCCAGCCGGCTCCAAGACGACTACCAGACCATGCAACCAACAAAACCAAAAGTACAATGTTCAGTCTGAAATTCTCTCGGTGTTTCATCTTCGCAACGTTAAAAGTAAATTGTTCGCTTTCATTGCTATGCCTGAGGTCTCTTCACCATTTCACGATAATACTGATGCCTTTCTTAATGCATTTTTACTTAACTTCTCTCTTAGAGCATTTCCTGTGCAGCTTAGAGTTTTTGCCACTCTTTAAGGTTCATCGTCTTCTAAGTTTTACCTCAAATATTTTAAGTGCGAATGCACATAAACAGAAAATTACTTTCACAGTCTGCTTTGCATGATAAAAATGAATATCACCCGGTTACGAAAAGGCACATTTTAACTTCAAGGATCCATACATTTTTGGTGTGTCTGGATTTAACCCTGAAATTATAACTGCACTTAGTATCCAAAGTACTTACTACTGAAGTACCAACTAATTCTTGAAAGTTATTTTTGTTTACCTGTATTCATATTAATTAACGACGCAAAACGAAAAATTCCATGATGAACCAGTTCAAAAAGGTATGCTTTGTGTTACAGCTTCCGTTACATTACACTACAAATTAATTATACAGAGTGTAAAAAATAATTAATAAAAAATATTGGATCTGCTTTGGCAGAATGAAGTATCAGATTTAGAGGAACAAAAGTGTACATGTCATGAACGTTACAATAACATTGAGGAATTCAGTTATTCTTATATAGTGATTTTTTTTT
>JAGDQP010025521.1:0-11815 GCA_022664845.1 Lepisma saccharinum
TAACTTAAGATGAAGGAATTTGAAGCTTCCTTGTGACAGCTCATATTATTAAATAACTTTTACAAAGTAGAAAAATACAAAAGAAAAATTAGTAGTAAATTAGATTTTTTATCGTTTAATAAGTAATAATATAGATTTCATTCTAAAATCTTGTTCAGAAATTATTCCATGTTTATTTTAATAATAGGCTAAAGAAACTTACTCTGTTTTTGTACTCTCTGTGTAGAAGTGGCTTCATCATCGCGAATACAGTTTTGAAGATGAAATGTTCATGGATCATGTGAAAGGCTTGGAATTTCAATGGAGTACAGTCCTATTCGTAAAAGAAAGAAAGAGAGAAAAGTGAATTGATAATTAAATCCTTGTTTGTTTCTCTATTTATTAATTGAGTAAAATATTTTCCTTAGAAATAAATAATTTAAGATATCCCAGTTTATTTAAAATTGCGAGGAATCACATTACACTAGGGAAGGTTCTTTTCTCGTATTAATGAAAAGGCTTATATTCAGTGTACTCAATAAATCTGTGCTTTTTTTTTTTTTTTTTTTTTTTTTGATCAAAACAGGGAGAAAGTTCCTTTGAAGAGATGTCGAAAAATGAGTAGTTTAGGTATCAGAAGCGCCCCCAACATGGAAAGATATTGTCACAAATGACTTGATGTATTGACGTATAATGATGGATGACGTATCAGGTTAGCAAACTACAATCAAAATTGTACCCCAAAATCGTATTGGAACAAAGTTTATGATGGAGGAAGAGCAACGCAGGAGGGATTCGCAAGTACGAGTTTCATTATCAAGAAATGGACTTTGCGCGCTAGGCAAACATAGTAAAGCAATCTAAGTCCCATTCTTATATCATAAATATTGATCAAATATTATCACTGGACACATATACGATTGTAATGTTTATATCCTGAATTTTTACATCATTTATGAAGATGATAAGCACTTTTCATTTCATTTTGTAACACTATGTGTCACCATTGACTTCATAAATAAAACTGACCTAACCCTACAAACGTTACTAAAAACAATATTCATTATATTTCACTCGTTCTAATTGAGGCTCTTTAGATATACACAAGTCATGACGTTTAAAACTTCACGTAAGAGTCAAAGGACAGGTAAATGATAACGTAGCATGTGGCGGGAATTCGGGTGTACCATTGAACATGCTGTGACGTCGCCAGTTGATAGGCTTTGCATGTAAACAAAGATGACAGCTGCACTGCGATTTTCTATTAGTCCTGATAAACTGCAACGTTCCCTTTTTTTCTTTTTAAGTTTTATTTCAGAAGAGGCTTCCAAGAAGAATATTCATGTCTTGCATGGTCATTTAATGGATTTTGTGATTTCAGTGTAGAAAATGATTGGTGTTTAATGCAGCTGAGTTTGCATCTTTAACAAACTGATAAGATGCCTAGACTTTGTGTTGATTCGCAGTATATACCTAGACAATCCTGCACTCTACTGTTTTCTTTCTTATTGTGTGCTCGCTTATGGACATTTCTCTTCTTTTATCCGATATATCTCTTGCCACATTCTACAAGTAGTTCTATAGGTGTGCTAATCCTTCAACATATCTTCCCCAGCTCTTTAAACTTTAACCTGAGTATGAATCTGTTTCAAACTAGTTTGAAAAATCACATTGAGATCAAATAGTAAAAGTAACTTATTGAGATAGTTTATTTTCTGTAATACAGCAACGAGAATCAAGCTAGTTGTCTTGATCGATCACTTGAATTCACTGGTTTAAGTGGAGTGTTGTTAGCTTTTCTCAATATATTCTCCTCACTGAAGCCCCTTTTAGCAGGTAACCCATGCTTTTTCGTACTAACTCTGGAGGGGAATTAGATCAACATCAGCCACCATTGTTTATTCATAGACCACATCATTCTCTCAGTCAGAAAACAAACATATAAGCCAGGGTTTCTACATATCTGTCCTTTTATTTCTCATCTGCTCAAGAGTTGTACAAAAAGAAGTAGATTATCGGCAGGGACTGACTGTGATCAATGATTTTATGACAAATTGTTTAAAGAAATACTAGGTTCAATAAAAAGCAAATCAACAAAGCCTACAACGCACACCAGTGAAACAAGCATATTTAACTAAATAATCAAAATTTTGGAATAAGTTTCCGCTGCTGTATTAAACAAAAATCGTCTAATCAGGTTACTTTTATAATTCAACTTTACATAGCTTCTAAAACTATTTTTTTAATACGTTAAACTCGAGCTCAATTTAAAACAGATGGGCCAGATATATAGAGGAATTCAATCATATATACTTGTAAATATGACAATGAATATATCGGACAATCCAAGTGAAATATTTAAAAACGAGCATTCGACCACATACTCTGGCAGTAGGAAAATGCAGGAAAGGAATATACGGGAATTATTGTCTACGGCTACGCACATATTGAGAAATTATCATTAAGGTCAAATCCTACACGTTTATTAAAGATTACCAGTAATCCTAGACTTGATAAGAGCACTAAACAGATAATAATTTTCTAAGTCGAAATCACAGCCTAGATTCTTCTCATTTATTTTTTATAAATATCTTGAGTAAGAGACAGATTTGTAGTCTGTTACGACCAATAGAAAAAACTGAATTTGCAGTTCACCCACCATCTTCCTACATGTAAAACTGACAACTGGCAACGCCACAGCATCGAGTTCAGCGATCTATATGAACTGCCACCATATACGTTGGGGTCTTCATGAACGCCCTTTGATTTCTACCTGTAGTAGCTTAACGTAATGTAAGTAAAAGTCATTAGGGTTGGTGTGCATCTGATGAAGCTCGATTGGATTCATTGAAATATACTGCAACTTTCATTTTAACAACGTGTACTGGTAAGATTTTTTTTTTTCAATATTTAAAATTTATTCTTCATTTCTTCAGAAACTTTCTTATTTCGAACTGACGAATTCACGTTCCAACTATGTGTACCCATTTATCGACACCCTGTATAATGTTGATTTCGCTTTTCATTCATGAAGTGAATAGTGAGACCCGAGTAATAAAGTTATATGACAATACATTTTATGAACAATCTGCAACACCGCGATAAACAAGAAGAAATAATATTAAAAAGTTAGCAGTTTCTTATTTATTATATAAATAGCTAAGGCATCAATAATGAACCACAGAATAATAATAATAATGCCTAAGCAATACTTTATTGTAACGTGTAATATTTCAATCCAGAATACGTAAGTAAATACTATATTTGACTAAAGTCTGAGCACATCCTATGTTTACGTTTAGAGTCTTCTTTCGCATTTTACCAATCTTGGTTAAACTGTAACGATTCATAAAAAAAAATAAGCTCTTTAAAATACATAACATTCGTTAAACTCTTAACGGAGGTTAGTGAAACACACCCTTAGTGTGCCTTCATCAAAATGGCTACCATCTTCACCTTTATAACCACCATGCAAATTCTCAGCATGTGCAAAAACATTTTCTTTTAGGATTGTGGTATAATTTTCTTCCAATAATCTTACAGCGCTTCCCAAACAGCCTTGGTATTGCTTGTAGCCATTTTGCCCACAGTCTTGTCCACTTCTATCCGAAGCAATTCAATCGACGATAGATGAGTGGTTTAGGGAACTACACAAGATAAATTGTTTGAGCGTTTCACAGGTATTTGAGATACAACTTGAATGCATACTAAAGAGCGTTCTGTTACTGAAATTTGAAGTTGCAGCTCAGAATTTTCGTACCTAAAAGACATGCACTTCTCACTAAGATGTTGTGGTACATCTTCTGTTCCTTTATACTAGCTATCTGTATAAGATCGCCGACTTGAATCTCACTGTGATTTCACGAGGAGAAAGTCTAACCAAATGTTAACGTTTCTCCCTCGTAGTCTGAGCTTCGTTTCCCTCGCAATATGCTTTCGATGGTAACTGTATTCGCACATCGATTCCTTCTTCAAGCTTTCCATTTCTAATCGTTTTACAATCGTTCGATCTGCACAACGATTTGCTCCATGCATGTTTTCTTTTGACGATTGATAACCCGAACAATATTTTTTTTTCATCGTTGCGAAGGTAATATACTGAAATAAATCGATTCAATTTATTCCACCTTGGCGTCTAGTTTTCGAGATATGTGCTCAGACTTTTGTCGAGTACTGTATAATAAAGTAACATGGCTCGTGCAAAGGTTGTTGAACATTATATTTATTGTCGTTGTAACTTTTTAAAATGACAGTGGGGAGAGAAAGTAGGTGATTTGGAGGATGAAGTTTCTTTTTCTTGAGGTTATTTCTATATCAAGCAACAAAATAGAATATTTAATGAATCCATACAGCAACTGTGCTCAGAGTTTTAATGAAAATCTTTGTTTATTGGAAGTACCCGGAAAAAAACTAAGGAGCTTATCTATGGTGAAGCCATTATATATACAATAGATTCGGTTTAGAATACAATCATTTTTTTTTCAATAGATGTAACAATAAAGTACAGACATCAATTTTTCTATATCTATAGTAAACACGGTTTCAGAACATTTTTTCTATTTTTTATAAAAAAAACTACATTTCTTTTTAACAGCTGAATGTAGATATTCAAATCAATCGTAAAACACATACAGTATCGGTAAATATTTCACTGTTACTAGGTAATAAAGGACCCTGGCGCAAATTCAAGGTACCATTAAACGATGAATCTGATTTGATTGAAGAATTCCACGGAGATTCTCAGAATATAAAAATACTTTAATAAACTCAAGTATTTTTAAAAATATAACTCAATCATATTTACCAATATACCTTCTTCCCTACAGTTAGTACAGACATGGATTTCCGTTCCCATATCTCATACACCGTTAGTAACAGTATAAACATGACTGAATTGTGTTTTGAATCATAAAAATATATTTCTTTTACTGTCCAACAACAGCATCTACTTCCATTGTCTAGTGACAGCAATAATTTTAAGAAGTGATATGATTTAAGAAGTTCCTAAGTTTTCTACCCATATACGGTACTTCTATGCAGTATATATGCTTAATTCTTTTTAAGAAGAGATAAATGTTTATCTTACCTGAATAAATGATACAATAATGCCTAAATTTCTCGGCGTAGCCCATCTCAGAAGATTGAGGCCAAATCCAGAGAGATCGAGAATGGTCACAAGTCCTGACATTTGAGTTTCTGGTTCTCGTGACATGAGTTCAATTCCCATGAGCAAACACTGAATTATTGATTCGAAGGTTTGTGTGGATGGATCAATCAGACCTAGTGAAGAAATAGTAAAAGATAAATCAAATTTCTCAAGTAACCAACTTAATTTATAATTAGTAAAACTTTACTCTTTACCGCAGGACGTGTGTTCAGACTAATTGTGGAAATCATTACTTTGTACAAAATGAAAAATATGTATATTTTCGATGATGCAATTTATATCCATGTGGAAATCACACCTGATTCAAAGAACCAGTTGCTTATCATCCTACCATGTTAACAGTCTTCCCATAATTCTATGGCAAGTTAAATTTGGTTGACAAGTATGAATACTGAAAAGAAAACCGAACTTAAATGTTATACACATTTTGTTCAAACATATGTGTCCTGATTTTTAGATCTATCAACTGGTAGATCGGCTTTAACTTTGCACAAAAGTCAATTCTCGGTTACTGCAAATTTTCATTCTATTTTCCATCACATTTTTATCACTACATATAAAAATACTATACTGTTAATGAAATACAATGGAACACCCTAAGAGCAATAAGAATGTCATGTTCTCATTCACTACCCAGGGCACCCACTATTCAAATACACGTCGTATCTCTTGGGTTTTTGAAAGACGCCCAGAATAACAGACATCGCAATGAAAGTTAGAAACTTACCAAATTTTATTACTGCTATTCTTCTTCCCTTTTCATCTCTGTCTCTTAGCAAAAAGGCCAATCGCCTTTCCCATATATTCATGATTTCGCCCGGTTGTTTCAATAAGAAAAACTCTGGATTGTTGATTTTTGCCATGAAGTATTCCTGAATCTGCAATCAATAGAAAATATATGAGAGCGTATATCTTGTTCCAATCCACTCAATTAATTTACTGAAACAACAGCTATTTAAAAGATAGTGGCATTTATTGTCCAATGGTGGTCTTTTTTTCTAGAAGTAGTATGTGTTGCATGTGATCACAACTATCCGAATACAGTTATCAAAACTGGCTCCTTCTGCAAACTCATTAATATTGAATATTAATATGAAGATCGATCCGCCCTTTGCCTCTATCACATTATGAACTCTGCTGGAAGGACATTCTTCCAGGTACCTGAATATTTTCTTAGCAATGTCCTTCCATTTTTACATACTTTTCTTTTATACACAATGGTTTGTCATGTTCTCAAAAATTTCAACGTTAATTTAACTCATTTCCCGAGGTTATACGCGTACAATGATGAAATTTTGCACAGCGACGTATGTCGGGTAACAATACAATATTCCACTGTTACTTTCATATATTTCTATATATTTGTATATGTTAAAAGTATATATATATATTTAAAAAAATATTAACTGCTTTATTTTAAAATAGCCTGCAATGATGTTGCATTTAAATAGTTACAGAATATTAGGATTTGGATGACACAATGGCTTGAGTAACATTGTCCGAACACCGAAATAACTCGAAAAATATAATAAACTCTTTTTTTTTTTTTTAAATATTCATTTCTTAAATTATTCACGTTAATAAGTTAAAAATAATTTTGTTTGTGCATGAGTAAAAAGAAAAGCATGCGGCGCGCCAATTGAAGAATTTATAAAGTGAGTGTACATAAGAGCGCTCCCCATGATTTTCCTTTTAGTTATGAATAAACAGAATAATTATTTTTCCTTTTAGTACGAATTGTTAAAGAAAAGTATATTTTTAAGAGTTTTTTTAAAATATGTTTTTGCTGATGAGCTGACGAAGACGATGGACATTGGTATGATGCCCCCAGGAGGTTAATGAAGTACCTTGGTTTCCAAAGTCCTTATTTGAATGCCATAGAGCGTCTATCTGATGAATTAGAAAGTCAACTGTGTCCCCAGTTAACACATATAAAAGAAAATGTTGGTTTCACGTTGCTAACACCATTGAATATCACGGAATATCCGCTTCTTCAACATTGTATTCAAGTTCTAGCAACGATTAAACCTTTGAATAACGTTCTCTTGAATCCAACATTGAGGAAGCGGATATAGAATGGTGTTAGTAACTTGAAATCGACATTTTCTTTTATATGTGTTCAACTGGGGGTACAGTTGATGTTTTAATTCATCAGACAGGTGATCTGTGGCATTCAAATAAGGACTGTACAGACCAACACATTTCATCAATCTCTTTCTTAAGAATCCATTTTCAGCTGCGTAGTCATGTTGTTCGAATAAAAAGAAGTCACGGAACAGTTTCTGTAATGTACTTATGTAGTTAGCAAAGAATTCTTCAAAATGCCATTACAGAGTTGTATATTCAGATTTTTGTGCAGTGTAAAAGGCAGGTCGAATCCTTATATGAGCAACAGTCCCACGCTACAATGCCACCTCTCTCCCATACTTTAATGTTGGCACAATGCATGGCATTAAGATATCGTTGACTGGGCTTTCGCAAAACCCACATTATTCCCTTTGGATCTATATATTATAACTTGGTTCATCACGACACAGAACAGGATTTCATTGTTCCTAGTTACATCACTTTAATCGACACTTGATATTCATTGAATTAAGTTAGGTTTAAGAGCGACTACTCGTCCATGAAAAGCTATTCCACCTCACCTTTGGCTGAATAATTATGATGTTGGCTGTAATTGCAATAGCATTTTAAAACTCGCCGGTTATGGACGTTTGGTGAGTGTAATAAATCAACTGATCCAGCACTCAAAGGTCTCAAATCCTAGTGTAAGCCGGCTACCTGCTTGCGGTTGTGTTCTGATTGTTACTGTTCGCTTCTAGTTCACAATTACCTCACTCCCAGGGTACATGGGCAAATTACTAAGGGTTCAAATTTCTTTTATTGACTACTACACACCTAGCCCGCCTAACCATTTAACTTTGAAAGTCACTGAGCACTTCTGACCTGCCCATTCGGATGTTATTTTTTTTAAATGTATTTTTGGGTCATTTTAGTAACTAATGACTTCGGCCCGTCTCGAGTCCATTAGCTGTTGAGTTTCTAAAATCCACAAACAAACATCCATGCCCCGTTGGGATTCGAAGCCGGGACCTTCGTCGGATGTTAATGTGTCAATGAAGAACGTACATGTCCTGTCTAATGTTATACTAGTAAGTGACGTATGTGACATGAAGGAAATGGTAGAAAGAACGTTACTTCAAGTATACAAATACTTTACACAAATATAAAAGGTGATAGCTTTCGCCAATAAGACGTGCTACTGGCATACTGAAAGCTACTAAGCGTCTAAAAGTTGAAGTGCAACTAATTGTATATCCTAATAAACTATGAACACGTCAGCCTTTCATGAATATAGATAAAGACTTGATTACATAATGGTGAAGTTTCGTTCCACAGACCATTTTAAAATAGATGAGATTGAAGAGAAAATTTTCAAGACCCATATCACATGTGATTCATTACCAACACCACAACTATAAAAGAACAAAGATTACGCTAAGTTATTCAGTAGATTCAAATATGATGTAAATCCTCTAGGGAATTCAAAGATATATTTGTAACACATGAAGGAGATAGTTCTTAATTCAACGTAAGATATATCTACTAACATCCCAAAACGTTATCATTTCTCCGCTTAGGAAATTAGGACGAATGTTCTGTTTTTTTCGTTACACATGATCAAACGTTATGAAATTTAGAGTATGGTGAATCTAGAGTATGATTCTTCAATTTGTTGGAGCAGTTCCCATATTTTGTTACATTCGGCGATTTTCTGATTTCACATTTCCATATCGCTTGATTCCAGAAGAAAAGTTATTACACCGAATATCACACCTTTAAACCTAAAAGTAGTGTTTTTAACCACAAAATGAGCATGGAGAAGAGCTAAACAAAATGATTTCTACTGTTGGAAGAGAAATAGTACTACGTGAATCCATTGAGAAGTTACGGATTCAAAACATAGAAATGTAAGTTGTATGCACACACACACACACACGAACAAACTTTATTCAAGTGGTGACTTTTTTTTTCAGCGTCATTGAACCCTATTTTGTTGTCCTTGTTCTTGTCTTGAATAAATGATTGAATTTATTTTAAGTCTTTTAGGCATCTGAGGCTCAGGTTGCGATATGGTTGGGGAGAGGATTCTACAAGGTAGACGGCCAGGACCTATTTAGTAGGTACTATCTCAACATTTGCCTGATAAAAATCCCTGGAAAACCTCAGTCAGGATGGTCGACCGCTGGAATCGGTCACAGAATCTTCCGAATGCTAAGCCAACACTCTACCACTGAGCCACGGCTGCTCGGCTTATTTTTGTCTTGAAATAAAGCACTTTCTTTGATAAACTGACGTTCCTTCATGGAACGCTGTAAACACGTACTGCAACACTTACCTAAGGTCAAAATCAGCTCAGTTTCACTATTCGAACGTGGTTCAAAAGTGATAGGGCAAGGGTGAACAATAAACCACAAGTTCAACCTACACTTAACATAAAATTAGTACTGTTCTAGACTTTTTCTGATATTTTACATAAGCATATTACTCTCTAGATAATATTGAGAACATATGTGTTTACCTTGAAACCAAATGCAATTGTTCATCTTGAATACAACAGGGACAATCAACTTTATATCTAAAAACATATTAGAGTGTCATACAGTCAACTCATTACATTAGCTCAGTTTTTATCATAAATTAATAGACAATATTCCTAAGACTTTTCTAATGAAAAGTTTTAAAATTATTGCTTACCAGCAGAACGGTGTTTTCAATGTGGAAGTCACTTGCTAAAATGAACCGAAGTAAAAAGTCATCATCCGTTGGACAGTGCAGCGCTACATCCTCTGAAAAAGTGAAATGGTGATTGTTTTCCAATGCTGTGATTAACTACCACCCCATGTCATGTGTGTAGATCAATTTATACAACACACGAGTAACAATATAACATAAGAGCAGATATTCCAATCTTTCTTGATTTTGCTTATATAAACATGGAGATACTTAGAACATAGTACCAGAATAATGTTAATTATAATGACCTTGTTCCGATTAAGTTTTGTGCTAGAATTGTTATAGGTGAAATAGTGGTTTGATATATTAGGGGTCTAGATGCAAAGAGATATAAGTGACATTTGAAAATAAATAAAATCGGGTTTATATTTTATTTATGACGCGAAATATAAGGGGTGGTCAAGTGAAACTCGGCGGAAACCTTTACAATGAAAGTAGTCTAATGGTGTGTAAATATTATCCACCATTGAAACACATAGCTCCCACCAGCAGCACTAGTCACGTGAAGCTATACGAAACAGTAGAAAAGTGCGGCCATATGCCTTGTTTGGCAAAGCGGAAGACTTGATGGTCGGGTAATGTGTGTCAGTGTCTAGTTAGTATGAGTGATGCAGGCCTCCAAGGAAGAACAACGTGGTGTGGTTCAGTTTCTCATAACGGAAGGTCACATGCGGCGGGCATTTACCGCAGAAAAGAAGCTCTGTATTGTCAGCATCGTTTAAGTGTTCCGTCGTCAGAGGCTCAGTGTTAAGGTTTCGAAGCGTCAGGTCATCTTTACAGGATAAGCCACGACCAGAACTACTGTATATCATGTCGCCATGACGACAGCCAATAACCAGAGGGTTTATGATCTACTGCGGGATGATAGACGAATCACAGAAGAGCAAGTGGCCGCTATGATCAGCATTAACCACGGTAGTGACCATATCAATATTTCACGACAGGCTGCATTATCATAAGATTATGGGCCCCACGTACTGACTGATGGACAAAGAGCAGCACGTGTGCGTTTATCAACAGCATCTAGATTGCTATCGATTGGAGGACCATTATTTCCTATTCTGCACTGTGACAGGGGACGAGACTGTCTGCCATCACTATGACTATGAGGCACGCCGTGCAGCATGCAGTGGAAACATACAGATGCACCACCACCCAAAATGAGCAAATAACGAGTGCAAGAAAGGTAACAATGTCGTTGTTCTTCGATCACCATTGGCCTATACTTTAGGAATTCTTGGAGCTAGGAACGACCATCAATGCCGATCGCTAATCAACACTTCCGTTTACGGAATCACAATCCCAACGAGCAGCTGATCAATTTGAAGTTATTTATGGTCTTTTGGCATTTTTGGCCCAGGTCGGGATAGGATGGGGTAGATAGAGGATGGGGAAGAAGGTATTGGCCAGAGTCTTTCTCAAGATACAATCTCGACATTCGTCTGGTGAAGGGCAGTAGATCAAAACTAAGAGGTGTAATTTCATAGCTCTTCAGGATAAAGCTAGGCCCCACATAGCCAACAGAACGCAAGCGGGATTGCGCGAATTCTGTTAGGAGGTTTTGATCCATCCAGTCGAATCTCCTGATTGGTTCCAATGCGGTTTTCATGTGTTTGGGGAGTTGAGGAGACGTATGAAGGAGATCATGACGAAGTACGAGAGAGAGAGAGCAGCACTGGCTCTAGTACACAGTCAGAAGAATTCTTCGATTGAGGCATTTGTCATCTGTTATCCAAGTGGGAAAAGTTTGTTGACAATGGCGGAGAGTTGTTACGTAAGTACATTACCTTCCATTTAAAAGCTTCCGTTAGGTTTCATTCGAATGCTCGAGACACAAAGACTGAACATTCTATTAAATATAAAACAAAA
>JAGDQP010025521.1:12215-26851 GCA_022664845.1 Lepisma saccharinum
TCCGCAGATTGTTTCAAGTTTATAATCACCACTAATTATAATAATCACATTACCGAAATCAACTATTGAATCATCTACAATGTGGCAATTCTACTGTCAAAAGCGTTGCACTTAATAACTCGTGTAACCCTAATATACGATCAATAATGATATATATCGTATAATGATCCGATTTACCCCGTAACCCGAATTCCCCCGGTGTGCCATAATATCCTGAAAACAAAGTTTGTTAGTTTTACAAATAAAACTCAGTTTTGTGAGTTCTCGTACGTGTCAAGTTAAAACTTTTGAAATGTTAAGGTTGATTCTGTTAAAGTTATTTTGGTATTTTATTTGACTATTGGAAATCATTGGAAGTTTTAATATCCACATAAAGGAAATCGTAGAACAAGAAATAAAAATGAAATCACAGGACAAATAAAATCATAAGATAACTGACAGGATTTATCATTAATCAATGGAACGAATTCACTTGATACCCACTTAAATTTATACAGTATATATATATATATGAAACATATTCGAGCTTAATTACATGAATTTAATGTATTGCATGACTTACCAAACACAACATGAAACATGATTGCAGCTGAAGAAAGGTTTTTTAAATTGTAGGCACTAAATTTATCATTTATTTGATTATAATTACTGGTGCAATTATTTTCATATAGAAACTTTAAAACAAAGAAGAATTTGATTTATGGCCTTTAGGCATCTAAGGTTCAGGCCGGAATGGGGAAAGATGTGGGAAGGTGTTGACCAGGTCCTAAGTTGAAGGTATCATCCTGACATTTGCCTGGTATGCCTGGAAAAATCTCAGTCAGAATGGTCAGCCGGTGAGATTCAACCCACGACCTCCCGAATTCTAAGTCATCGCTCTACCACTGAGCCACGGCCGCTCGGATTTAGGACAAAGAAGAGTAAATATTGTTTAAAAAAAATCCCTCATAGTTCGGGCCGGGCAATTTGGAAATAAACTCTGACCGGACCAGACCGAAATCAGATACGCGACTACAGGGCTCGACAAATGATCAGAAGTACAGTAAATTCACAGCTACCCGGATGGCAGGAATAGTTTATTTGTTTTTTTCTATTTTAAATGATGACAAAGAATTACACGGGATATATTCAAAGTATAGAAAAATGACAAGGAAAGACAACAGTAAAAGAACGCGCTTTGTTCATGTTCTTGATTTTACAGGAGAGAGTTTTAAAGTTCGTATTACGTAAACCTGTACATTAAATAAAGATTTGTTTGCAATACACGGACTACACTTAAGCTCTTCTTACAGAATAATTTGTTACAAAGACCCTTCAAAGAGCAAGCAGATGGCACTATTATCTGAATTTAGAAAGAAATGGACAAAGCATTTCTTTGCCTGTGGTTTTCAAATATGTTTGGAACATAGCGGCTTACTTTCACTCTTAGACATAGGTGTGAACATTTATCAGGCTCTCGAGAAGCTAAAATATAGTGTGATGGTACTTGCAGCTTTTACCATTATTGATTTCCAGCAAATTAAAGTCAATTTCCTATTTTTTTTTGGAATTATGTTCTCTATTGATTTTGGAAACAAAATTAATTAATGTATTGTAATTGTTTATTTTTAAAAAGTATGTATTTATTTTGAAAACAAAATTTATTTATTTATTATTTTAATAAAATTTATTTATTTATTTTGAAAACCAAATTCATTTACTTATTTATTTTGGAAACAAAATTTATTTATTTTAGAAACAAAATTTATTTATTTTGAAAACATAATGTATTTATTTATTTACTATTCATCCTTTTCAATTGTCATCTACATTCTAACTACATAATCTTACCTTTTATTAGTTGCCTGACAGTTTGAACAGTTTCCCGGATTCTTGTAGATAAAATTGTGCTTTTCTCAAGGATTGTATTTCTCCTGACGTTGATGAAACCTTCGCATGAGTAATTTAACTCATTGAAGTGATCTTCATCCATTTTGTACTGCTCGCGAACAAGCCTATAAAGGAGACACAAATAAAGCCATTTAAGTAACTAACTATCAAAATAGAAAAAAAAAATCGTTAATATTTGTAGTTTTATCATTTGCTTATACAACTATTTTTTTTACCAACTTCGCAATAATTAATCGACTAATATATTTTTAAATGTTAAAACGAAAACTATTTTATTGCACATGGAAGGCTGTCCCCCCTCTGTCGGTACATGTTCCACTGCACACTTTTTGTATTTTCTTTCAGTACTTTCCAATATTCCAATAGTGGGATTAAAATGGGACACCCTGTATATACTACTTTCTTTCTTTGAGCATCCTGGTTGGATGCGCGTGCTTCGTGTGACATGGCGATGTATGTACAGTACAGTATTTATACTATTCGTACTAACCTCACTTTACTTGTGCCACATACGAGTGTAGGCAAAAGCAAACTTCGCGTCGTAGAATACCCATTTACAAGCTAGGGTCTACACTGGAGAAGCGGTTTCCAGGAGAGAAAAAGTGAGCAGTAGTTCTACAACTTGCAAGGGAAGGTTCATATGTGCACGGGCTGTGCATCTTACAGCAATCGTTCGGTTTTCCTCTTGCAAATAGCAATGTTCGAGCAAGCGCCGAAATACGTATCGGCTTATTTTCAATTTACTTTTACCTTGACAACATGACGCGTTTCTTCTATAAGTCAAAATATCGATAATCCATACAGGCTAAAAAAAAACTCTATTCTAGACAATAATATTTTTTTCTATGTGTTAACGAGGGTCTATATGGACGAATGCCGGGACACGTGTCCCTTTATTTTCGATGTGCTTTCGCCGCATATACGTTTGTTTGCAAAGTAGATGTACATTTTGGCGCTCTCTCCTTATCAGTTCGCTCAAAGCATATTTTGTCCACCGAACTTTCGTTTACAAATATCGGATCGCAGGATACTTCGTCGACAAAGCATGGTCGAAAACAATTCGTTTTATTTCGTCCATTATATATTTGATCCAAATAAGGTTTTTGCCATTTTTATTTTCCTTTTGGGAAGGGTATAGTTAATTAGGGGATGTAAGCACAGTTTCTCAAGGTTTTTATCGTTTTAAACGTAAAAATGTAAATGATGGTTGTGGCTCTCATGTCCTCTGGGATGTCACTGACACAGTGCGAAGTCTGCCGGAGTTGCACCAACATTACCATACAACAAATGCTCAAAGATATGATGTATCTATGATATTATTATTGGTATTAGGAATATAGTTTCATAATAAAGAAAATCTATTATGTTATTTTATAGTCTAAAGATGTACTTTATCAAAATATCTGCTATTTTCTTAAAGATCTCGTACTAACACTAGACCCGAAACTTAATCAATCTGGCTTTTGAAAACTAATTGCAGGTTAATTAATCAATAAGTAGTTCCGTTACACAATTCATATTAACCAGTAACGTCGAAAAGCCATCGAAAATATACCTAATAATTAAGTAAAATAACTAACCTAATTTTTACCCCTATACTATCTATAACCTACAGTTCACATACCTACAGTTTTTACATAACCTACAGTTTACACACACGTTTATACTTTACTTTATGTGAAATATGGTAAAATAATTCTACCTACTTTATTTTGTTTGCCGTATATTTATATTTATGGAGGAGCTACATCTATTAATCTCTTCTTCTTACTTAATTAGTTATAACTTACAAGGGAAGGTCCCGTTATGTGAAGTACAGTTTGGGAATATACTTCGTGTGCTGGTGGCTTACCTTTCAGATAGACTACATACTAAAATAATAGGTCTCACTATTCGGTCAGTTTCGAAATAAAAGAGGCCAAAGTTTGTTTAGCGTCCTATATACCTTAAAAAGTTCTCAGCCAGCTAGCCAGGTGATTCAAGTAGCAGCGTGCTAATTTGGTGAGCTTGCAGATTCGAGTTCCGGTTGATGCCTGTTTTAATTTATTGTCAGCAGAATTAGCATTTTTTGCATTGTAGAAAATAAAGAAAAATATTACTAAGAGGCAAATTGTTATTCGAAAAGCGCTCGTGTTGGGACGTTAACAATGTTTTGTGGAAAAGAGTTTTTCATGAAATTAGTTGAATACAGAAATTGTGTTGACAATGAAAGAGAAAACCTGTCCTGTAATACAAAAGATTTTCTTTGTTGGTATTTGGCATGAAAAAGTTATCAATATTCTCCACATACAAATTTTCGTGTCAAATACCACGTGACTACGCATACCTACAGACAGATCTCTATCTGTGTAATCATGTTACCAATTAGCCAAGTTTTGTCAAAAGATTTTCTCCATCCGCAAATGGTACACGTTTCACAAAAGGTGTTTCTCGAATAACAAAATGTTTCACAACTATAATCTTCTTCATTTTTATTCTTTTTGAATACAATGCATGACATGATTACTCTTTTGCTAACAAAAAATAAAAATTATGTACCGAGAATACAACCGAGGTTAAGAGAGCTCCTCGCTTCAACCTCCCATTTTTAACATTTTTCAAAATATTTCAAAAACTAAGAGCATTATAAAAAATGTACGCGATTAAATAATGATGTCATAATCTTTGAAAACGTATCACTCATCAATGAACAAGATCTCGAGATTGCTGTCCATTGTATTTCATAGTAATTTGTAAGTTCTAGTGCGTTATAAACTTATTTTTAATAGTACTCTTAGTTTTTTAAAAAATATTTTGAAAAATGTAAAAAAAAAAGGGAGTGGGAGCGAGGAGCCCTCTTAATTTACCAGAGTGAGTCATATGTTCGTAGCGTTGGGTGGCCCCGCCCACACGATGCCGAAAAACCATGGGCAACGTGTAGAACAGGTGAAGGTGGTGGTGGCAGAAAGCGTGTCACGTGTCTGTCTGATCAGCGCTAACGGTGTGTGGGAGGAACTACGCGTTGAATACACAGTTGGCAGGACAATGGCTGAGGAGAAACTTGTGTGTCGTGTGTTTCTGCGCCATTACTGGAAAAAGGGGTTGAATGCAGTATAGCAGTAGCCAAGAAAATTTGTGCCGTAGAAGGTGAAGGTACTGCTCACCTGCCCACAGCTAGAAAGTGGTTTCAACGTTTTTGGTCTGGTGACACCAGTCGGATGACAGCCCAAGCCCCTGTGACGACGGATATCGATGCCCTCCTGAACGCTGTTGAAGGAAACCCATTAACCAGTACCCGTCAGCTGGCAGATGAGGTCCAGACACCACAAACGAGTGTTGTTCGTCATCTGCATCAACTTGGGTTTCGCTCCAGGCAACCGAGAATGGTTCCCCATGATTTGACTCCCGCTCAAGCTCAACAACGTGTAACCCTGTGTGAAGAACTGCTTCGAAACCCAACTGACGACAGGTTTTGGCGGCGGATCATCACGAATGATGAAAAGTGCATCTTTCTTTGTTATCCTGACACCGGGAAACAATGGCTTCGACCAGGTAAGGAGGCGCAGCCAGTGATTCAAAGAGGGCGGTTTGAAGAGAAGACAATGCTGTGTGTGTGGTGGAATTTCGAAGGTCCGGTGCACTGGGAGCTCGTTCCACATGGTCGTTCCGTAGATGGGACATTGTATGCTAAACAGCTGCAACGAGTATACGACATTATGCGCCGTCGTTATCCAGCACTGGTGAACCGAAAGCGACTGCTCCTCCAATTTGACAACGCTCCATGCCACAGGTCAAGAAGAGTCCGCCAGCACATTGCAGACATGGATGGCGTGGACATTTTACCACACACACCCTACAGTCCCGACCTTGCGCCATCTGATTTTCATCTTTTTCGTTCCATGACACACTTCCTGCGGGGCAGACAATTCCATTCCGTGGATGATGTGACAACTGGCATTACTGAGTTCTTTGCTTCAAAGCCTGCAGCCTGATATCGTCAGGGGCTTTTGTCACTGGTGGAACGTTGGAGGAGGACCATACAGTGTGATGGGATGTACTTCGCCGAATAGACTTCTGTTGTACAGGGGGAGGCGGGTGCTGTACATTATCCATGAAAACGCTACGAACATATGACTCACCCTGGTAAAAATTCAATATTTCGCATTACTTCCATGAGCAAGGCTTACCCGCTCAAAACTTGGCAAAAACATATTCGAGAAAATGGGGAAATACTGTGGATGTTTCCTTCCCCAATCACTCCAATTGTCAGTGTTACCAACCTTTTTTTAAATTAAAATTTTCAAATAGTACAACACTTTATTTTATATGGGCCAGTCTAGTAACTTTGGACTTCGGTCCGTCACGATTTGCCCTTTATCCATTAAAATCCACACCCATGCCTCTGCCGGGACTAGAACTCGGGAGCTTGGAGTCGTTGACCTACCGCCGTAGACCGCATGGCTACCCGGTCGGCTAGAGCTTACTTACAGTTGCACATGTCTGCCCCAAAGTTGGTATGAACGTTATGCGACACCATAGAAAAACAAAACAAAAAAACACCGCAATTCCCACCCTGAAACGGTCGCAGTTGTCAGTATTTCCAACGCATTTTAGTATCTACCGAATGCATTTGACTCTACGACCAGCTAGTATTCAATGAAGGTCAAACAATAATTGTACAGTAGTATTTCCATGTCAGTGCTATTGAAAATGACTAAATGTAATAGATTTCATCCCTAAAAAATATTCTTAATCGACAGTCTAGATTTCGTTGAAGTGTCTTAGATAGTGAAATCGATTTTTTTTTTTTAAGTTAGATTTGAAGCACAGGTTGGAATGGAATGCCACCACAAAATATTCAAGTGAACTTCGACTACATAATTAGTCCAAATGGAATGGAATGCATTGTCCGTAACTTTACTTAATAGATATAAAGTAAGCGAAGCCATCTTATTAGAATAATTTGATTAGCATCAAATTAGCAATGCATACGAAAAATACAAGACATTCCACGAAGCATGGAATCGTATCCAGTGATTCTGCTACAGCCCTCCAAATCGTCGTAGGCTCCCATCCTCAATTTTAAAATTTTGGCTGTTAAAATCAATAGAAACGCTGCAAAACTCTACTTACAGTCATCTAACCTTGGTATTGCAACCCTCACGAAACTGAAAATTCTGGAAGAAACCCTGATTCTATCTATAAGGAGTGGTTATTAACTATCTTGAGACTCTTTTACAAGAACGACTGTGGATCTCTACCATAAATATTCAACGCTTTGACAGAAACACATTACACATTATCTAACAGTCTAGACAGTTACTTATACCACAACAAACTAACTATACAGAGAAGTAGCTAGCATTCGTACATTGCTACGCATTTCTTTCTGGTTTCAAAGAAGTTTCTTGCCTCACCACTAGATGTCCCTGACCTCAAAAACTTATTTTCCAAAATAATCTAAAAAATTGAAGCTTATGACTGGTTCGTAGTATCATATTTAAGCTAATATTAAATATTTAATCAATCACAGAATTTCAGTTGACTACGATCTTCAAGAAAATAAGCTATTGAGTTCAGAGACATCTAACGGTGAGGCAAGAAACTTTCTCCAAGCCAGAAAGAAATGCGTAAATATTTATAAATCAGGCTACTACTCTGTATAGTTCTCTGTGCTTATACTGACAATGTCACTGCCACCTAATCATCTATCATAAGCATTTAAACATGAAAAGAGAATCAACCATTTCTGCTTGTCGGCATAAGACAACAACGTAAAGTTTTTACCACTTTTCGATCATACAGAAGAAATCAATAAATTACATTTTACTATAGAAGAAACATTTAAGCAATAAAAACTATGATTTCTTAACTTGTAGTGATGACCACGAGACAAAATGAGGCGAGACAGAAAAACGTCTATGGAAAATGAGACGAAACAGAACTCTCGTATTATACATCTGTTCGAGACGAGACAGCCTTAATCTCGTCTCGTGGGCAACATTATTAACTTGATTGTGGCTCTTTGATCCATAGCCACAGTAATTATAGAAATGACTGAGATATTAAAAGAAAATTAATATGAAACTAATGTCCTTTTTATACTCAATAAGTAATTCAATCTCATGTCTGTAACATTAGATCTGCATGGAGGTAAAACTATGTTCATGTGTAGACAGACATGCGCAGGTAAAAATATGTTCATAATTCCTATATATTTATTTTTTAAATACGAATACATTTTTCTGCAATCATCGATTCAGTTCAAGAAATGAGTGGCTTCTAGGGAAGACAAATGCATTTTTCTATCCATTAACTATTTTCATGGATTTCCCAATTATAGGAAAGGAAAATGAACAAATGGGAACTAATTCATCCTTCGTTAGGCTTGTAAATTTGACAACATACCGTACAGGCCAAATTTTGGTCAAGCCTGAAAACCTATTAAGAAGGAATCACTAATTATTTACTGATTCTTCAAAACAGCAACAGTTTGTAGTAAGCTAACATTAATGTGATGATAATTTCAATTTTTTGGAATCGGGGATATTTTATAGTGTAGCCATCTGTAATGAAAACCGGAATTAAGTCCGTGACGTCATTCCATCAGATACAACCAAAACTTTGGATTGGACCGTGCATCGAATAAAAAGGTGAATCATTGTGTTCTTTCGAACAATACGTATGAACCAACTACGACATAGCTTTCACGATTCACAAGCACTTTGCTCAGAAATAAAACCATACAAGGCTCGAAATGTTTGAAATTATTCACTATTATGCTTAAATTTATGGTGTTAAAACGCATGCGTGACAAAATTAAGGCCCATTGGAAATTATGTCCCTCTTTAAAAGACAAAATATACCAAACACCTCTTTTATTCAACATATAAATTACTTAATATTCTATCAAAATAAACGATTATTTGGAAAGATAAAAAGATCAGATAAATCTAACCACTGAAAGATATATTTTTAACTACCCTCGTATTCTAAAGAAATTATAATAATTTTGTTACTTACCTGTCAAACACACAGCCAATTAGTTGTTTAGATATAATTGTGCTAGTAGATAGACTAAACGTTGCTAAATAGAAACAGTTCAAAATAGCTTGTTATAGGAATGAGTCTTCATATATCACGTAAGTTAATGACTTGAAATACAAGTTATCTTTTGTAGCGTTCAAGTCATGGGAAAAAAAATAAAAATAAAAAATTATCAAATCACGAGTGTTACAGTCTTGTGATTTCCTAAATTTCTTTTCATCTAAGATTTCTTGTTTGTTTATTTTTATTTTTTTTCTATGTCTGTGTATCTGTGTGTTTATTTTAAACAGGACAAGCTTAATCCTTCTTCCGCCTAGAGTTTCCAAATTGGTCTGGCTGTCATGAGACTTACCTCGTTGCTCAGTTGGCCGACTTTTTCTTTGGTTCAAACTGATAATACAAGGTCTCGAGTTTATACTTCCGCTTATAAAACGAAAGTAGGACACTGATATTATTATTATTATTATTATTAAGGAGCGAATATTCACATTTCTATTCATATAGAGAACCTTCGATTTTGTTTTCGTTGTGTTCTGTCATGACACCGACAATTGATAAAGAATTGACGTCAATTAATGAGTTTAATTTATTTAAACTTCCTACCTTCTTACGTATTGAAAAACTAAGTAAGAATTTCAGCACATTTCAAGCTATAATATCTGAAACTTTTTATTATATTTCATTCAGCTCAACTCATGTTTACAGTTTGTGAAAAGCACCATACCAAATGTTCTGTTTAACTTAAGCTGAAATGTTGATGGCAACATCTCTCTCTCTCTCTGTCTCAAAAAAAAATCCTTGAAACGTGACCTTATCTAGTGTCAAAAGCAACGATTCCATAACTGAAGACTACCTAGAAATTGTAGAACGTGAAGGTACCGGCATGTGAATGGCTAAACCGTATATTACAACCCCCGCCCCCCATCGATCCGCCTTAGCTCAGTAGTAGAGCGTTAGCGTAGCATTCGAGAGGTCGTGGGTTCGACCCCAGCGGTCGACCATCCTGATTAAGGTCTTTCCAGGGGTTTTCTTCAGTCACACCAGGCAAATGCCAGGATGGCACCTTCAACATAGGCTCTGGCTGACACCTTCCCGTCCTTTCCCCCTCTCCTATCGTAGCCTAAGCCTTAGATGCCTAAAGGCCATATATAAAATTAAAAAAAAAAATGTTCAAGATTCTTGAGGCTACAACAGAGAACACTTTTGTTAGGGTATTAGCTACCAGTATTCTTTTTCTTGTCAATAAAGCACTTCTTTAAAACGTAGAATCTTATACAAAGCTCGACTTACATTTTGTGTGGGCTGATATTCTATATTTAATAATATTCATACTGTGTTCGACGTAACGTCTCACGTATTTCCAGTTTACGACATAACATTACGTTCTGAAAGTTCTTGAAATTCCATCCCATGTTGAACGTAAGCGTAGTGTGATCAAAATAAAATATCAAAATAATCCTCCCCCCCCTTCCCCGAAACAAAGGTTCGAATGAAGCAACACGAAACAGAGCGGTGTAGTAATAAACCTATATATTTAAATCATGGCGCGCATATCGATTGAGCAGAGTGAAGCATCGTAGATAAATATATGCGTTTAACACGGCATTGCTTTGAAGGGCGCCCACTAAAGGGGAGGGGGGGGGGATAAGCTCCTCCATAGCCACAGAAAATTATACTATGCAAGAGAGAAAACCAAAAGTAAAATGTTTATATGAACTTTCTATATATTTTTATTATTTTTCATTTTATTTATTTATTGTCAACACAACAAGCTTTATAGCCTAATTAGTGTGTCGATATTTAAAATGCTCATTTACAGACATTTTTATTACAATACTTCTAAATGCTTTGAAAGAAAAAGACATCCAATTCGATTGAAGTTCTACATATTTCAATGTAGGTAGTATAGCTGTGGACACACATATTGTCGCATGTCGTTAAACATTACTTTTAAAATTCGCAAAGATGTCCCTCCCGTGTATAGTATCTATTAACGAAAATTAGTTTAATAGTTCTCCTTGTGTTACAGGAATATCACTCTCCACGATAAAACTACTTTTAATAAATTTTGGGCTAAGCATTTTTTTGGGGCGAAAAATTATTGTTTAGCAAATATCCCCCTCGTTTAGCGACATATCGGGACAATATTTTCCTCACGAGTGCGTCATGTGATTGTGCATGTCTGTAAGTCAAAGTACACTACGTATCAAAATACTTATTTTTTTTTAAAATAAGAAAATTCAGTTATAGAGATGCGACAATACTTTTGTCCATATCTGTACATATTCTCCAGGTTGGTGACTTCGTCCTTATACTGTCCTTGCCTTTTTGCAATGGAAGAAACCAGTCCAGTGTTGTCTTCGCGAGCTTTTAATGACGGGACACGAAACTGTAACAATGATACTAAGTATGTGTAGTCTAAGCTATTTCGAATTATTTTCCTTTGGTTTAATGAACACAAGCAGAGTACATTTTCTCTAATGTAGAAACGTAGATAAATTTTCTTCCCATCTTCATAACTAATCCTAGAATTTAAAAGCTTCATTTGTAATATTTGTTATGTGGCTGTTAAACGTTAATTTCATATCAAACGTGACACCAAGATTTTTAACTACGTCGGGCCTGCTTATGAATTTAACAATTATATCTATAAATTGTTTTATTTCTAATGAATGATAACACTTCGTATTGACTGAAACTTGATTGATAGCGCACCAAACCTAAAGTTATCTAAACTATGTTGTAGTTTTATGGCATCTTCCATGCAATTAATTTTAGCATATATTTGAGGTTATCCGCAAATAACACTTTTTCATTATCCGGTATGAATCCCGGTAGATCATTAATGAACAATGGTCCAAGATTCGAGCCTTGCGGATCTCTTGACAATGCTGCATATTCATCAGATTTGTGTTCCTTAAATAGAACAGACTGTCTGCGATTACTTAGATAGGACCACATGAACCTAATAAGGATGGAAAGGAGTAATAGTGATTTAATTTACCTGTGATTAACTCTATCAAACGCCTTTTCAAAGTCAATATCAATCGCATTTAACTGCTTTCTTTCGTCCAACGGGTTTTCAATAACTGTAAGGTTCTGCTGTAACAACTGCAAGGTACATTACCTTGGATTTTTGTGATACAATGCCATGTTTTTTTAGTTGAGATAACTGACTTTACATGATTAATAATTAGTTGATATACAATCTGTTTAGAGACTTTTGCCAAGACTGGTAAGATTGCTTTAGGCCTGTTGTTGGTAATTTCTCGTCTGTCGTTTGTTTTAGGTATAGGACAGACTAAAGCAGATTTTCATTTGTTACGGACTATACATGTTCTTAGTGGCAAGTTGAACGCTATCAATAGGGAATATCTAAATTTACCAATACATCCTTTCACTATATAGGATGAAGATATAAGGATATGCCGTCAGATCTAATTGTCGTTTTGGATTTTAGTTTCCTGATAGCCTTTTCTATTTCATTCAAATGTATTTGGTCAACAGAAGTATTGCAGACGTATTAGTTATCTCTTCATTGTTACACAAATCTGACCTTCAAATTTTAATATATTTAGGGAAAAATATTTTGTTTTGTTTTAAATAAATTACCTGGATCATTATCGATATTATTTTCAGAACTTGAAATAAGGGTCTTATAGGTTATTTTTATGTCTTTCTTGACTTCCCTACACAATCGAATAAATTCCTGATAGTAGGGTTTTTATTTTTATTTTGTATGTAGACTTTATATGATAAATTGTTTTAACCTTGAGTTTCCTAATAATGTCTTTAGTAAACCAGCACGGATACTTTGGGACAGAGACACTTGAGAAATATTTCATAAATAAAATCATAAAGTTTACTAACTAAATTATTAACATATTTATATTCTTTTAAGCATTCCCAATCAACTTCCAGTATACTTTGAGGTAGGTTTAATATACTTCATCATATGGTTCTTTTTGCGCCCTTAATTTAGTAAATATTGTTGTGGTTAGCCTGTTAAAAACTCTTAGTAAGTCACAGAAAAACTGTCGCTTTATTTTTGCCCCCTCTGACGATCACAATATGGGCACCCTTGACTGCTTTGCCTCATTTTAGTCAGCTTCAACCTGCATGTTCAGTGTGTGGCTAACGTAACAAAGCGGCCTTTGACATGGAAGAATTTGCCCAGGAGCACACCAGTATCGGCCAATATTAATAACGTATAATTTGTGATTTTCAATCGATGTTGTTATGCAACATCGGTCAATATTAGTGTTCCACTGCGAGGTGAGAATTTCTCGCGTCTCGCCTCGCAACTTCGCAAGCGAAAGGCTGTATGAAACTGAGTACGAGGCGAGAGTGAATCATGCGAAGCGAGAATGACTCATTCCAGAGAGAGTCTCGCGTGAGTATTTCTCGCGTCTCGCACCTTGATTCAACTTTCAAGAAATCTCGTTTTCTTTATATTAAACTAGCACCAGATCATAGCTTATTCTTTACCGTTTCATTGTTGAAAAAACCGACTCCAAATGGCGCTGTATACCACGAGTAGGTTATGCTACTTACTAGTGACCGCAAGCTCCTCACTTACTCACTATCCTCAGTGTGGTAGTCAATCTTTTTCTGTCACCTTTCTGAGATCTACTCCGAACTAACGGTGAAATGTGATCTTCACACTATTGATTTCACCGTTACGTTACCCAAAAATAAATCTAAAACTGAAGACTACCTGACGTCATATGCCATATTTTTTAGAAAGTATGACGTCAGATAAATATTATCATTTGCATTAATTTAAAAAAAACGTTTACCTTAAAAAAAACTGATCAGAATCTTCGTATCATGTAAACTTTAAAATTGTCTCTTGTCTATATTTTAAACCTATTTTGAAAAACAAGGAATGAATTAGGAAATTATGTTAAGGAAACAGTCTAAAAATTTCATCAAGTGACTTAAATGCTGAGACTGTTGACAAGATAGAACTGGCATCCCCTCTCTGAATAGCGACGCTGATCATCTGACTCAGAAAAGAGATGGAACTTGGCTCCACTGTTTCATCGGAAATCCTGGAAGCTACGTAGTTCAGAAATGCAAAACTTGACCTTTTGTTTATACTGTATCATTCATTTTTCATACCAAATTAAGGTAACTAGTCATTAAGTAATACTGCCTACCGGTTGCCACAGAACGTACTAAATGAGATATTTACTGTAGCTGAAAAGCTAGACTACTTACACTGTGCAGTACTTATAAAACTGGCTCTGTTCGAAAGCAGATTGTTTTTTTTTTTAAAGAAAAATGTAAAAATTGCAATCCAATTATTTACGTTATAGTTATAGTGTTTATATACGTTTAAGTTAATATTGGCGAAACTTGTATATAGCAGGGTTTGTTTCTTGCTAGTCCTTAGAATTTTGTAAATTGGACACGCGGACAACTACAACTTGTTTACAGTCATTAAAAGAATGATAAAGGAATAAGAAAATAGCATTTGGCCCCTACTTGTCTTTAATCATTGTTCTCGATAAAACATTATTATATTGGCTTACTGGAAAAGGAAGGGATATTTCAAATTTGTTGTTAAGTGCAAGAAAACAATATAATGATATAATTGTTGCCAAATGCTGTGGCAATGTAATGTGTGCTCTAATATACCAGGTGTATGCATAAGCTTTTGCCGGTTTCTGTGGTAAAGAAAACACGTAATTTTCAAGGGAAAGTAATTTTGTTTT
>JAGDQP010025522.1:0-26849 GCA_022664845.1 Lepisma saccharinum
GGGGGGGGGGGGGGACGATTATATTCCATCATCGTTGGTAAACCCGAGAGACAGAGGCCGTTAGGGAGACTGATACATCGTGGGGAGGTGACAATATTAGAAGAGTTCTTCGAGAGGTTGATGTTCATGATGTAAACTGGCTTGATCTTGCCGAAAATAACGGTGAATCCAATGGCGAACGCTTGTTACTGCGACGATGAACTTGCAAGAGTCGTAACTTACAGAGAGTTGATTAGTTTATTTAATGTGTTTTTTAACTCTTATTTGAAAAATTCTTTTCGTCATACCAAAGAATTTTAAGTGTATTCACAGGTAATTTCATATCCTCTAAAAAAAACTGGAACAAAAAAAAAAATAGAATCGGTAGCAAGCTTCAAATATTTGAGTAGTATTTAACTGAGGGCATGAAATGTGAAAAAGAAATCAAGGCGAGCATAGCGATGGTAAAACAAGCCTTCACTAAGAAAACTCTTTTTTGCGTATCAACGAACAAGGAGATGAGGAAGTAATCAGGAAGCTTTTGAAATGTGGAAAAGAATGAATAAATCCGCTGGATACAGAAAATACGAAATGAAGAAGTGATGTAGAGAGAGAACATTGGCTGTGGAGAGAGCGTCTACTGAGATATGCAACTCAAGGTATGGTTGAAAAAAAAGAAGCGAGGAGGAAGACGACCAATTAAACTCCTTGACAATATTAAGGAAAATAACTCGAATGTTCAGATGAAAAGAAAAGCGGAAGATCGGGACGAATGGAGAGGGCTTGCCTTATGGACCTTCCGCTTTCGGCAGACCCTGATGATGATGAGAAAAAACGAAGTTTCGTGTGATTTTTTAGATCAATGTGTAACATACTGAGAAGTGGTTCGGTTTCTTTTTTTTTTTTTTTATGATTTCCTTATTGCAACGTTAATATACCTATAGAAGTGTTTATGCTTTTCCCCCCTCTTCTACACCACCGACAAAGGTTCAAATCACGCACGTAAATCTTTATAGAATTTTGCCTTTCCTTTCTCTTCTCTATAAATATATTGCGAACAACTGAATAAACATACCGGCGATGCATGGGATGTACCAGAAATGTGCTCTTCAATGAATTATAAGGGTAAAATAAAGATATTGTATTACGCACAGAGGGTCAAGTATTACCAATCAAACTACCTAGTATCTGCCCATGGGAATGTTGTAGTCAATTCTGTTAAGCTTTCCTATCGAACCGAAAGTATCGTCAGGCGTTGACAAAGGTTAACTGAACATGTGAATGCTACTTACGTGCGTATGCACAAGAAAATATGCGAAAACGTAGTAGTAAGTTGTACATCTTAACACACTGCAATTTTGCATTAGACTCTTTTGTAAGTGTTGCACATGGAAGAAAACAATATTGTGTAAAATAATTATTACTACAAGAGTTATTGAATATGTCTACTGGAAAGTGTATTGTAAATAAACGTACGAATTATATTTTTTTTACACCGAGATTGTGTGTGTATGTTACTAATCTTTTCTTAGTGTATCTTAAGTAAAGCGTGGTGTATGGAATATTATTCTTTACCGCAAGTATTTCATTGATGAATGAAGTTTCCCCTATTGAATCATAAGGGTAAAAGGTTGTTTCACTTGTTTTAACGTTGTCAACAAGGAAATAGCTTTCTTACGTTGTGTAGGTTATAAATACCCAAGGCTAGCTGATATTAGGTCAAAAATAAGAATTACTTTGCACTGACATTTATCAACCAACCACAAAAAAACGATTAAGGTGACACGAAAGAAAGTCTACATTGATAAGAGCAGACTACACAGAAGAAACGGATCATACAGAATGGCAAAAACTGACCAAATTATCTTCATTAAACAAATGAAGAATGTTCGAAGAAGAGCAACTTGTTGGTAGAAGCGTTTAGAAAACACGGATGAAGTACTTGACATTTAAATACGTAACTGAATTCCGATACCATTCCATTTGCCTTGATAACACTACCTGGTAATTAAATACAATTAGTTCATATACCACAGGTGACTGAATTTCAAACTTCTCATCTGTTCATATGCTTTATAATTCAATTTATATTTTAATTAATGACACCGAGGGCTTTTTTTTGCCTTAAAACACAATGGGCTCTTAATCAACAATCTCGTGGTATAAAGGATTGAAAAGTTGATTTATGAAAGGAATTGTAACCAGGTTCATTGCAGGATTTACGCATTTTACATCTATGGGAATAAGATACAACTACTAGATAACGTTCTTGCAGGGATGTTATTTTTCTAATCCTTTTATCTATTTTCCCTCTTTCCGTGAGGGTGAAGACAACGCATCGATCGAAAAGCTTTGAAGAGAAAGTCAGCACATTCCATATGGAGGTGATTCTGGTTGCACCTGCTCTAGCACTCCAGTGAATTTCACACGAAAATATCTGAAATTTCATTCGCAACAATGGTTACTCAGCATACATCCTTCCACTTGTTACGTCACTAACATTGTTAGCATTCTTCATGATAGCATCTTTTTTTTTTTTAAGATCCGCCAGTCTTTGTCTTATACTGTGTGCATTTTTGGTGTAATTTGATGAAATTTTGTGCATCGCAACAACCAGACAAAGAATCCAAGGTCAGTGAAGTGTCAAAACTGTAAATAGATGTGATGTAATGTGACGTGAGATGTACTTTTCTGGCGTGTTATTACTCACACGATTGCCACAGGATTGATGAGGCCATTTTCCTGATGTTACCATGATCTTTTGGTCACTTTTCCCTGACCACCGACATTCTCGTACTGGGAAAACAACATTTATAATTGGGCGGCACCCACCATCTTTATAGCCGCCCAACGCACTCTTTCATTTTCAGACGTTTTCAAATGACTATCATTTATCGAAATAATACGCTTTGTCATAGAGAACAACGTAATTAATAATATAACTTAACTACATATATTACATGTTACAGGAGCAACCATTTATTCACTTTATTTCCACTTGTTTAATAGGAATAACAACAATGGTTCAGTGTACCAGCATGGAAAACTACAATTCTTACACTCGTAAACAGTCCTATGGAACTCTCTATGCTATGAATAATAACAGATTTGTTAATCCAGAAAACAACAGAAATATTTCTAACCTGGCTGTGTCTGCAGTCTTTACAACATACAACTAAACAACAGAATTTAGGAGTCCAATTTCCCTCATCTTCACGACATACAAAAACAAACTGGCTTTGTCTATACAAAATAACATGAAGCAGTGTTATTCATGGTTTGCATTATTGAAATGTGACTAAAATTTTCCCTGCCATTCCACACTTAACATCAATTTTCCCTGACGTTTGGATTTTATTTTAGCCTGTCGCTGGCATTCTCTGAATAATATCAAATTTTCTGACTTTCCAGGTCTGTGGCAACCCTGGCTTACCTTGTAAATTTTTCAGGACTTCTTTGTTCCTACAAATTAGTCGCTGGGAACAAAGTGACGTACTTCATTTTCCTCAATTCTCAGGATAAGCATTTATTGTTTTCGCCAAGACATACTATATAACTGTGCACTGACACTTAAATTTTGTGTATCAGAAACTGCTGGTCATAAAAATACGACACTGTACCACGTTACATATTTTCTTATAAAGAACATAAAGGCAGCCATAACTTAATTTGCAATTTTTCGACATACGCCATTTTGTTTTCCCAGCGCTCAATTATACTTCCAAGTTTCCGAATCTAGTGTCAACAAGCTTTAAAAAAAAGTTTAAAAAGAAGAAAGCGTAAATTCAAGCTTTACTGCCTGTTTTCCAGCAATGTCCATATTATTAAAATGGCACTGTTAACATATTGCAAATGTGTTATCCTATTGCTGCCGCTTCTAATACTTTTTATTATCAGACTAAAATCTTTCAAAAACGAATCCAATTATTTAGTGAGCTAAACCTATTCCCAAATCTGTCTCCATTTTTTGTAATAATAAAGAAACCTTTCAAAACCTGTCCTTCCTGTCTATTTGTACGGATGAGTCTTGCATCGAAAGGCACATGGCCTGCTTTTACACGATATTAGAAAATGACAGATTTTCTATTGCCGCTTCCGGTGTCCTTAATACGCTCTTTCAGACGAGTGGATAAGCTTTATTTCCTCGCACAATATACATATTTGTACATCCACATTTTAACTGCATTAATGTAATATCCCTTGCACACGTTAAAAAAAAATCGTTTTCGAGGTCGTGAAAGACGCATTTTACTTTTTTTTTTTTTTTTTTTTGAGACGAATCCGAAAGATCGGAAGTGTTGAGTGCACGAAAAAGTAGTCCGGTTAAACGTGAAAGTACTTTTGTCATAAAAGCAGAGTCTATATTTAAATAGTAGTTACATTCCAGTTGTAATGGGTTGTGCGTCCTGTATAACCCGTGAGCATGAAAGTTGTTCCGCGAAATTCCACGGCGACCAGGCCTTGTCAAAAGGCAATGTGTCTGAATGGTATAAACGGTGGCAATGGAAGACGATCCAACATTTAAAACGCCGTCAACAACGTATACTGCTAATAATGTTTATCCGGTCACGAAACTGATGCAAGAAGACCACCATGTCACTGTGCTCATATTATATTAAGAATTTGGAAAAATTAATGCATGTGGGGCCTGACACGGTCAGATAAGAACCGCTTCTAGACCCTAGTCGCCGTAGCTTAGCGGTAGAGCGTTGTAGAATTCGGGAGGTAGTGGGTTCGATCCCACCGGCCGACCATCCTGACTGAGATTTTCCCAGGGTTTTCCTTTAGTCCCACCAGGCAAATGCCGTGATGGCATCTTCAACATAGGCCCTGGCCGACACTTTCCCGGCCTGAACCTTAGATTGCTAAAGGCCATAAATCAATTTCAACTGCTTCTGAACACTCAGAAAAGGCTAAAGGCGATTCCATGCTCACGATTAATATTCTTGTTGTGGATGAAACGTGGTGTTTCGAATAG
Source organism: Lepisma saccharinum (assembly GCA_022664845.1). Lineage (NCBI taxonomy): Eukaryota > Metazoa > Arthropoda > Insecta > Zygentoma > Lepismatidae > Lepisma > Lepisma saccharinum. The sequence continues at coordinate 4,958 of JAGDQP010025522.1, forward strand.
TATCCGCAAACGAAGCGACAACCATCAGAAACAAAATGTTGATTGATCATACGTCGACGCCAGAGGCATGGTATATGTGACTGAGGAAAATCAATAAACCATGAAAAACAAAAAAACGATAAAGCTAAAAAACAATGCGCAAAATATTTGTTGACACTGTACTTGTAGTGTGCTTTAAGTTGTTTAGAGAGGAACGTCTGGTCACCGACAGGTAAACAAATCATGTTTTCCTTGTTACGAAACATATCATTAGTCTGGTTATAAGTTTTCAAAGGCCGTGCTTAATGTCTGTTGCGCCCATGTGTAATCCTAACATTCACTTCATGTCCAATCTGACAACACGTCACCCTTTTATAAAACCAAAAGAATATAACTCAGGCAGAACAGGTAAATTCCACGATATTTCGCCAAGTCTACCGAACTTCATCGCATACGTTTAAAAAAAAAATAGAAGTTGATTAGCAGGTGTGAACGGCAGCGAGCGATGGACAGTGGGGATCTGGTGTCACCAAGTGATTGGAAAAAAAAAGAAAAAAAAAATCAAAATTTTCTTCCGTGCTCCGATGGCTGGCGCTATGAAGTACATTCGTCCTCCCATCAAACTGAGTACCAGTGTCCTTGGTATTCTTGAGACACCATAGGACCTAAAGGCGGTAGAGCGTGGGAGTGACCACCTCACATTTCGTGCCGTAGGCCGAGAATATGTGGAGCACTATCTCCACATTCCCCATGCGCCGTTCACATCGCACAGTTTTTTCTGCACTTCTATATCTTCGTACACAGAAACTTTACACTATTTAGTTGGGAGACCCTCCTGCAAAACATGGCCCTGTGGTTTACTTGTGACCCATTTAAACGTCATACCCATGAGAAAGACAAATCATAAGGCTCGAAATGGCGCTGGATGGAGGTGTAAAGTGTCTCAAAAACTGAACTGCAAAGTGTAAAGCCAGATATCTATCCACTCTAATGTAAGCATAATGACAAAAGTGATTCCACGCTTATGTTAGTTACCACATACAAATATATGTTGTTCATCGATCACTCGTGCTAAGTTTAAAGAAAACGAGCATTAGGGAACACGAGTGCTCCCTTCTCAACCGTTTCAAGTTCCGGAAACTATTGGAAACACTCATTCAAATATTCCTCTAACGAACCAGCCAAAGAGGACGACAATAACTAGGGACTCAACTTCTCTTTAAAGGCAGAGAACTAATATCATTAGAAAGCGAATCATCAAAACGCATGTTATTTAAAGAACCCAACTATCCCATTGTAACGTTCCTACATTCATATTTGGTAATGAAATACACTTACCCCATCTACATTAGGCAGCAAAGCTAGTATGCTTTTAGCTAAGCATCGTCCTGCCTCTGCGAACAACCACATGCATAACTCATCACCCTTTTGTGCTCCAGCGGCTACTTTCTCACAGAGTTTCGCAAATTCTGGTTTCTCGAATTTCGCGTAACAGTGCTCAAGAAGACCAAATCTACAATTAAAAACAAAAGCAAATTAAGTGCTAAATTTCCCCAAAATATGAAAAACACACAAAAAGAAATAGGAATGAAATAATATTTAAAGGATACAAAGTGTACAGATCAAAAATGAACATGAGGATTATCAGAATATTTAGCAGAAATAAATCAGTCGATCAAAAATAAGAAAAAAGTACATAATACAACGAAATTTATTACCTTTTGACATAATCCGGAACTAAATAATCACAAAATGGAACTATAATAACTGATCCAAAATCTTTATAAAATCACGAAAGGACAGCAGCAAACGGAAACAAAGAAATAAAAACTATGGCCAAAAAATAATAACATAAACCGTGTCGTAATTAACAAATTAACTGATGGCGAGGCTCACTGAAACTTCCAAATGTAGCAGAGAACTTGTAAATTAAATACACGATAATGGAAAACCAATCTTTTCAAAAGTACGAGAAGTAAACCTAGTGTTCGTCCCATCTGCCAGTCGCACATCTGACTCAAATTTTCCCTCCACGTCGTCGATACTAATCCTCTTGTATTCACGGTCACCTTCGTTTCCATATATCAAATCTCAAAATAATCTTACATCCGTGCCCTGTTGCACGATAGATGGATCACACTTCTATTTATGAACTTTGGCCTTTCACCTCATTCTCGGTTTCCTAGTGACCCCTCTCTTCATCTGTTCCCATTCCTCTTGTAACTGGGAGTTCTCAAGAATTGAAACTGGGAATCATGCATTTTGATAGGGATAGATACACAGAATCTGCGGGCACGTTATTTTTTCTCATAATTCTAAGAAATTGAAAATTCAACACAGTCATCCTGAGACCTCAGGCTGCCGTAATATGACGTTTCAAAGTCATCAACATGTAATTTACCAGAACTTACTCTTGCAAAAACGAAAGTTCTTACAGACAACATTCACACGAAGTCCCCCGTTTGTGAAAACAATGCGCATAGTGACCTAAAATTCTATACTCACCTTCTAATCAGGCGCTCCGTAGTCATCCAGTTTTAGCATCCTAACAAGTGACACCCCTCCCCTCTACTCTCTTAGGAGTTTCCAAAAAAGAAGGCTTTAAACTGTCCCAGTTGGGAAAATGGTTATATGATTAATCTTAATATTTAGCGACACAGTAAATGTTCTTCCATTTATTATTAATATACCAAGCTTCTTTAGAGTGCCTACCTATCTTTTACGTTAAAATGTTCCTGGATGCTCTTCCATATATAGTCTGTGCAGTAGGGAGCTGGTTCATAGTTGTCCTGTTCATCAAAATAAATTTTAACTGCTCTCTGTGATATCCACCAAGCTGCAATAAATCAAATATTTATATTTTATAGTAGTTAGAGCAACTGGATTTTCCTACTTTTATATTCTCATGCTTAATAAATTCAAGTCCTTACATTACACTTGCCAATGGCGTGATGTTACAAAAATCTATATAATTTTCTGCACTCTTCCCTCGCCAAATAAAGCGATAGTATGAACAACGCTGTACAACACATTCGCAAATTTTACAGAAATTCAAGAGGCAACTCATTCGATAGGATTATTACCAAGTAACTGTTTAGAAACTTCTTTTGTTGTTGATATTACGTGTTGAAAATAAGAGGTTTGGAATTATTAACAGCATACAAGCATTATTTTAGCACAATCTCTACAAATGAGAACATATGCAATACAGCGTTATTTGAGAGCACGCTTCAATCTCCCCCCCCCCCTCCCTAAAAATGAACATATATATATTTTTTTAGCCATTGCCTACACTTAGATCATTCAAAATAATTCATGGACCCCTGACTGTTAAATAATTTCAAATTTAATACCATCCAATACATTTACAGTAAAATGAAGGTGAGTTTTGATGCCTCTTGGGCAAACTAAACGCCACAGCCTTTGATTGAATTAAGATAATCTTAAAGCCACATTCATCTGAACCCGGCATATTCTCGTTACAATGGCTGGCTTCGAAGTTGTAGAGATATAATAATTCCTCGAACGTTCTCGGAAGGACACATCTCAAGAAAATGGGATAAAGGATAAAAGTAAGGGGGCAAGACAGAAGAACTTGAAAAATAAATACCAATGTAAAAACTTATAACAATACTACATTTTGTAACAGACTGTGTGAAATGTATTGCCAATTTCCTCATTCAAAATTTAAGGAAAAATGGAGAATTAACTAATGTTCCACCAGGCGATTGAGGGAATGGTACCTAAACTAAAACCCTGGCCGCCAACTTCGATATTCTTACACCCGGGAATGTGCTAGGCAAAGGACGTCATCTCTCAGACATCTGACGACTTAAGCTACAGCCCTGTTCAGATCATAGAGAACAAATACATAAAAGATATAAGCTGTTCATTTAGTAATCTTGCGTCTAAGTTCATTTTTCTTATTTAAAAAATGTTATTTTTGTCATTGGTCACGTCTGGAAATTATTTCTTACCTAAAATCTTACAGTTTGAAAAATCGAAGTCAACAATTGAGTTTAGCAAATATAACTTTGTAAGTGGTCTAAGTTTAATTTTCAAACTCTTTGCCATGACATTATTGTTGCTGTAGCTCATCAAATTTAGTCACAATTCTTACAGAAATTATTATTAAGGCAACGAAGGTAAAAAACAATCTACCTGTATACACTGTTAAAACAATCCAACACAAAATGATTGAGCTAAACTAAATACTTTATTCCGCAGCTGCACTTTTTTTTTAAAAAAATATATAGTTTCTTTAAGACTTAACCAGTTATTTATGTGAAACTCGGACAAAATTTAAAACAGACGGTCAAGAAGTAATGGATAATACAAGCATATATAAGAGGACCTGTAAATGACAAAGAAGAATTCTTTGTGCAAATCAAGAACAGCATTTGTAAACAGTCTTATGACCATATCTTTACTATAAGAATAGGAAAATACAAACATTAAGGGACTATTGCAAGGTCAAATGCTACTAATTTATTAAATCTGCTAGCACAGTAACCGATCATATATCAGTTGCTATATTGAAATTAGGACCCTCATTAAATGGCCGAGTAGGACCTGTGGAACTTTCCTGAAAGTCGCTTCTGGGAGAAAAAAAAATGGTACGGGGGAGTAGGAAAAAACAGGATACTCCCCATAATTCTAAAGGAAATGTTGCAGTCTGCTAGTGACTGCATAATGAGACTCACATCATCTCGGTTGACATTGTGCAGTATGTACAAAGTAAAAGAAGAGAAGCTATGCTAAATTGTTCTGAGCTTGACAAAACACATTAGTCTTGCCAATCATTCCAATTACACTCAAAGTAATAATTTAGTTCAAGGAATGTGCTCTTCGTTAACAACTTCACGTTAAGTATTTGTTGTTGCCATGTTCAATTCTCTGGATTGTTTTGTTCACTACATAGTGTAGTGTAACAGGATAAAACGGCGATAGCATCTTACGCTTTTTTTCTTCTATTACTCCTAAGTACACTCATATTCACAGAAAATAGCCCATGGAAAAAATCAAAATTCGAACATGGAAACACTGAAGCAATACATACGTGAGAGTCAAATATGTTACAATTTTGTTCAAGGCCTTTAGGCAACTTTGGCCCAGGCCGAATGGATGATGATCAGAGAATTAATGGAATGAACAAAGTAAGAGAAAACGGGAGAACACCGAGAAAACTCACGCACACGGTGATTCTCCACCACGAAGTCCACATGGCATAAGCCGGGATCGAAACAAGAAGCCCCAAGCACAAAGGTGAGCGCTCTACCACTGAGCCACCGCGGCCCTCATCCAAACACGTGAATCGTAAACTGTATAAAATACTGAATGGGTACTACCGCATTGTACAAATTCTTGAACTTACTAACTTTCTCATCGGCCCTTCCTGTAATTCAGAGTATATATATTAGAATAAATAGTGGTGTCAGTTCTCATACGAAACAACAATGTAACGAAATACGTACCACTTCCTTCGTCACCAAGCATGTAACTCCAGCCTCCACATCGGGCTGTTGATCCATCTGAATTTAGAAGAAGAGTGTTGGATCCTGTCCCTGCTATGATTACAATTCCCCCTGTTTAATGAATGTTTGGAGCATGTTAGTAAAATACATTAACCACACTAAATACATTATCAAATTCTGCAATAACTGTACCTATATAATAGCTACATCTACTGCTATGTAATAAGTTCCCACTTCTACTAGGACAAAAATTAACACTTTAACGAAATTCACAGTTACACATTACTTAACTGCAATTTTCTGAACTTGAGGATAAGTTCCTTTTCGACTTGAACTCATTCTCAAGAAAGAAGAACATGAACAATAACTACACAGACCAACATTTTACGATAACCAAAAGCTTCCTCTTTCTCTCAAAATGAATTATTGGAGCTGACTTCAGATCTGGTCTTTCAGACACGGTTTTGGCGCAAAAATTTAATTTTGTAATTCAAATAAATCACAGTTTTATTACTCTGAAACATTTACAATTCTGTGAAATGGATATGATTTATTAAAATACATGGTCTTCAAAGTAACACCGATGTCTTAGTAGAAGCGTGTTATGGGAGGTCTACAGGTGAACACAGAGAAAACAAAATACATAACAAGCCGAAACACTGAGATGAAGGAAATATATACATAACTAAGAATGAGAACATAGAGAAAATAAACAAATTTAATACTTTGGAGCATATGTAACAAAAAAAAAAAGTCGCTAAGTAGCGGGAAATGCATGTTTGCGTCCAGAAAATGCTAACTTCGCGATTAATATCAAGAAAGTTGAAATTGAAAATATACAGAACGGTTATTCTTCTGCCGGTAATATTTTACGATTGCGAAAAATGGAGTACAACCCTAGCAGATAAACCTAAATTACCAGTGTTTGAAAATAAGATCTTGAGAATGATAGACGAGTCGAAACGGGACGAGATGACTGGGGAATGGAGGAGACTTTACAACTCACCCGATGTTGTAAGAATAATGAAATCGCGAGACTAAGGTGGACAGGCCATGTAGCTTGGATGGGGGAGAAACGAAGATTATATTTCATCATGGTTGGTAAACTGGAGGAAGAGACCGTTAGGAAAACCGAAACAACGTTGGGAACATAACATTAGAAGGGATCTTCGAGAAACAGGTGTTTTGTGATGAAACCTGGCTTGATTTTGCTCAGGACAGATCCCGATGACGAACATTTGTTACTGCGGCGATGAACTTGCGAGTAAGCACTTGGTCTTCAACTATTTTTTTATGTTGATTTCAACATAAAAACGACCTTATACTACTTTTTTTTTTTATTTTTGAGAAATGAAAAAAACTAATTTAGTTTTTGAAAATGCGCAGAACTATTCTTATACATGGTGAATAAATTAAGTCGATAATGACAAACAACCCTACGAAATGTACTATATGAACGAAAAAAAAAAAAAATAGCGGAATAGGCCTTTCCACAATTCTTCTGATGTATGTCAAAATCTGTCCAATAACTAAGATATAAACGCCGCTCGCATACTTTGGGATAAGTGCGCTTCTTTCGTCTTTACTTTTACTTTTCTTATTTCAAACATGAAATACCATTCATTAAATTATATTTACTCCGATGTTTGTTTGCCACGTTCTCTACACAGTGATGCAATATTATGCCTTGGTCTTCACCACGTCATCCAAATCTTCTAAGAATCAACGGACGCTCACATTGCAATTCAAACTAACATAAGTTTCCACGATTGTTTTTAATTAACATCTTTTTTTTTTCATGAATCTTTTACTCTTCCCAGTTTATGGTGAAAAACTTAGAGAAAATTATTGATCTATATTGGAAACAGACCAATTGAACTATAACTTATGTATTAAACTATATTTTATGTATCGAACGACCGTAGCTCAGTTGGCTTTACATTCAGGTCCTCGGTTCAAAACCAGTTCTCGACCATTCCGCCATAAAACTTCCCCGTCTCACCACGCAACTACCGGGACGTTACGTGCAAATCAGGCTTATCTTTTCCTTCCAACATCTTCTCTTACCCTCTCCCAGCCTGAACCAAAAATGCCTAAATGTTATAATATCGACTCAATGTATGTCAAACACATATACTGTGTGAAATGCAGATCATCCGGACACAGCCGTTTGAAGACTTAAATTTGCGGGCTAAATTTAGCACGTTTATCTGTTGAAACATGGGTTTAATGCTAATAGTTTTCCTGTTGTGGCTTTTTTTATTGTATTAATAAAATGAAGAAACACTGAGTACCTATACAAGACACAACTTCGGGTTCAATCCCCGCCAGGGTTCACTGAACAGAGTGGTTCGCAGCCCACCTTACCAAAAACTGTAGGCCCCGTCCTTAGAAGTTCACCAGCTCGTTTAGGACGTTAAGAACAATCCAATCAAGACAAAACTTACAGAATCTAAAAAAGGACATCATTACTGTAAGCCAATAAAATAAAATAAAAAATAAATTTTAAAAGAAAATACTAATTGTACCAGATCTTCCTTTCAAGAATCCCTGAAACTGCTGCACGAAATTAGGTAGGCTGGATTGTTGTTATACTTTTAGCTACATTCCCAATAATCTCAAAGTACGGCTGTTTCATGTATCCCCACCGAACCATTCTAAAGGATACGCAGGGTAACTGTGAAGGTTCCATTACCCACTAGGCCACTATTAAATAAGCAATATATATTAGGTGATCACGACAATGTATGATTTAACCATAAACCACTACTAGCCCATAGTGCAACCAAATATTCATTATTACATTAAAAACAAAAATTACGATAAGGGTCAATCTTACAATGATCCTACCATTACTGAACAGCTGAAACATGAAATGCATAAACACTTTCATATTGTTATCTGAACGCTTTGATTCAAAACATTACTCTCACATCTCCAAGTGTTTCTGAGTTATTTTTAACTTCGACTATGAAGGGTGCCTCTTCCTCTAAATAACTCCACTGATACTGGCATCCCATCTTCGAAGAAATTTTAACGCACTGCTTGTACAGCGTTCTAGAATTTTCAAAAATTGTAAATATCGAAAGGGGTGTAACAGCAAAACTTGAGTTTCTGAGTTAATGTCATGAGGACATGTCTCATACATTGTAATATGTTGTGTCAAAGCAGCATAAAGCGTTCAAGTTAGGGATAGTTCCTTCTGAATATATGATTCGTCGTAGACATTTATGGAGTATGACGTATGAACGTACGAGTAGACATATGAATGTATGTTCTATAACGATTTTTAATCTAGACATACTTTATTGTATACAATCTACGGTCTACACAATAAATTACAATAATTTTGATTCGGAATTCAAAGTATGAACATTGTAATATTCACTGCGGAGCAGAATTTCTCATATTAATAGTCCAAACTAAATCCTAATGCATATCTCTTTCCATAAAGAGGGGGGGGGGGGGGGGGGGAATATGAATGAAGGTGATATGCATTTAGGAATTAGTATACCATGGGAAATACTGTTCCACAGCGAATATTATACAATGTTCATACATTTTATTCAGAATCAAATATATAACAATTTACTGTGTAGAATGTATACAACGAATCATACATACAGAAGGAATTATCCTTAAATTCTGTTATGAATAATGTTTACGCTCACAATTCCCATTCAGTTGAAGTTGGCTGATTTTTAGCGACTCCCATTCCACAGCCCTGTCATAAACTGAATCTTTCCTATCGCACAATGCCTTATTTTAAATATGCTTACCGTGTTCATGTGCTGCTGCAATTGATCCCACCGTATCACTGCACACCACGTAAGTTTTGCTCAAATCTGGATATCGCTTCTGCATTCCCCTTTTCAGTTCCTTATTAGTCTCCTGTTGTTCACAACCACTTAAACTAAGACCCTGGAAAAGTAGATGTGATGGTTGTATAATGAAACAAAAATATCGAACGTGTAAAACATATATGTACAAAAAGAATTAATAAAGGCAGAAAAAGATTACTTATATGTAAAGGGCATTATGGCTAATGCAAAAATATGGTACTTCACACAAATCTAAAAGTGACTACCTTTCTCCAGTACAGCCAAGTCATGAAGTCGTTGGGATAGAGAGTATAAAGCTGTTAAGGAATCTTATTTATAAAGGGGGAAACAGTAACCGAACGCATGCCTATTCTGCAATATCGATACAGCGTTTACTTGAATAATTAACGCCAACGTGAATTCGAGAACCTGAATTTTTACTATAAAATGAAATATGTGTATCACTAAACATTTTACGCATTCAATATTTTGTAAAATTTGAAGAGCACAATGCCAAAAGATGTCACCATGGCTCAGGCGGTAGTGCGTCACACTTCAAATCCCGGCCAGAATGCTGGAGATTTTTCTCGCAGTGTGCCAATCTCTCAAGTGCAACCCTATCAAACTAGTACCAGTGTCTTTTGTACTCCAGGGCACTTAGAAAGGTAAAGGCGATGATCGAGCGTGGGACTGACCACCCCACCTCACCTCACTTTGTACTTTAGGTCCAGAATATGTGGAGCGCTACCTTCATACCCCACAAAAGAGTGCCTTACCCTTCTTTATAGTGCCCAAAGGGGATACAAAAAACTGCAAATCACAGCAAACTTTGTAAGTTATCAAATATATACTACATATCTCTGAAACTTAAGCATGCCAAGTGTTTATAACACTCTAATGATATGAAGAAATCCATTATACGTCTTGTAGGCCAAAGCACCTAATTAAAATTTTGCTTTCTGTAGAAAACTTCGCAAAATAGATTTCACCTTTTTTTGGAATTGACCTCTTCATTTGTTACATGAATTAGCAAGTACAGCGTTCTTGATCTTTAAAACACGCAAAAATTCCTCCGTCATATTTGTTCTAGTCTTTTTCGATATATGTGGGCTGCATACAGTGTTGCAAACTGACAGTAGCTACAACTGTCACAGCTTGGATGCAAAAGAAATATGGCTAGTACACAACAACCACTGAATAGATTCGTATCGAATAGCCTGGGGACACAGTTTGTCCACTAACAAGAAATACAAGAGGACTGTCGACCGAACTGATACGTTCGTTGATGATGATGGCATGGTGAAGCCACATGTAGTAATTACGATCTTAAAACTGGAACTTCAAACACGATTGATAGCTGTAATGACCCCACGTTGATCCAGAGATAATTACACTTTCTTTGTGAGGGAGTGATCACGAGTTGAAGGATTCCCATGGACAGAGCGGTCGGGAGCCCTCTTTACCGAAAAACTCCAGATCCCATGCTTAGTAAATCATTAGCTCCCCTAGGACGTTAACATTATTTCTATCAGTGGACGACGCTTCGTGGCCAAAAGAAAAAAATGAAAGAGGATTACAGTCCTAAGGAAGAGAGCAACGATGTATAATGGATCACAAGTTACTGTAGCATTTGTTGCTAAATAAACAGCAACAATTGACCGGTACAAGAAATGGCATTATTTACTATGATTTAATAAAACTTTGTGCACCGTACTGTAAAATAATATACACCTTCCCCCTCTTATATCACTCACCCTTCTGATAGGGTACAAAGGATTATACAAAGTTTAATGGTTACAGATTGTGTGAATTTGGCAAGTAAATATAGTTTTCCTTCTTCCAGTACCAACTTGCCTTAGTTTGTAATATACCATGGCTACACGTTGTGTTTAAATTAAACCTATCCTATTTATGTCACTGGAGATTCATATTTAAACAGAATATTCATGAAGACTATTAAGTATGCCATAGTACGTAGTAGCAAAGGAATAATTTATACTTTCACAACATACCGGAAAAAGAAGTCAGGACATCTGCACTATTCTGTATATGCACGGACATATTCTTTCTCTACACTTTAAAATATTATGTCAAAAACGATAAGAGTGAGTGAATAGTTATTGACGTCCTAAAAGAAACTGGTAAGCGGGACCTACAGTTTTTGGTAAAGTGGACTCCGAACCATTCCGTCCAATGGAGCACGGAAGGAACTGAACAAAAGCGACAGAGAAATAAGGCATCATCATTCAAAGTCAGTAAATTTCATTGTAGTCCCTATGTTATACAGACCTTGAGAAACAGTGATGTAGGGCATTAAGATATCCAATTTTAGAATCGCAGCTAGGCAAGGATCTGTGGCCTAGTCCATCAAATTTTCAATTTGTATTTCCTTTAGAGGCTTTAAGCACCTTTCTATCTTTAGATAAGGTACCAACCCGGCATTATACTGACGACAATAAACAGCATGGTCGATCGCGGACCTGAGGGATGCGTCCTTCCGCAAAGATCGGGGTAGCGCCCACCGCCTCGCTTAAGGTACACCTCAGCATTCGCCTGGTGATCTCAGCCGGGGTTTCCGGCAACAGAACTCGCCACTCCGCTATCGTACAGTTTACAACAGTAACCAGTATACAATGGGGTCCGGATCCCACAATGAAGTTTAACTGACGACTTGAGAAACGGGGGTGGACAAGATTTAAGTGCCACTCTTGTAAATATAGTTTTCACAGGAACAACAATATTTTTAGTTCGACCTGTAACATATATAAGAATCAAACGCCAGACACATTTCTTTGTGCTTCTACGCGTATTACGTGTTAATAAACGGTGAGACGTCATGTCCTATAAAATAAAATTTTTAAACTGCTAGCTTTTAAAATAGCATTTACATCCTATACTTACTTACTTTAAGCATGCCCTAAAGACTACACACGTAGAAGAAATATACTTGTTTCTGGTGATCACAAAGATGCTTATACAAAGGACAAACAATATAATGGTATGCACAAGTCCCCAATTTCTATAAAAAGTTGGTAGAGAACGCTTAGTGCACGCGGATAGTGCATCCAGTCACTATCCGGAAACACACGGAGAACAGTAAAGCATATTCACTAATTTTAACTTTGGAATTCTATTGTCTCATCAACATTCAATAATTGCGTTGATAATTCGACTAGGCCCTACTTACTACACTAATTAAGAGTGTAGTTATTGATCACTCTTCAGTGCTTTTCAATTTTATCATAGGCTCACCAAGGTTAGTTTTGCTTTGGAAAACTACTTCTGATAGCCTGGCGTTAACTGTACTTCAAATATTGCTCCTTATATCGGATGCGTAAATGCAGATTGTGATGAAAATCAAGGGGTGATGTGATTGAAGATATTCACAAACTTGTACACCGTGTCCTTGCACTCACACCACCCCTTGATTTTACATCATATTCTACACTCTATGCACCCGGAAAAAGAACGTGGGCTAACAAAATTTGAAGCGTGTAACAAGTACTTGGAATTAGCTTCTTTTTTTTAATCCTACGTTAATGTTATGTCGATGTTTCTCAACTACTTCGTTAATAACGCAGATGCTGAGACTTGCGTGAATAAAAGATTATATTTTTAGCCGCTCCCAGAACAGTCACACATAATATTCAGAAGTTCATTGTTACACCAAAATGGAGTTGGATTCGGCTTAACCTAAGGAGACTGTGGCCTAACACAGTGATCATGTGGGTATAAAGTGTGACTGTTCCTGTCGCTGCATAGAACGAACCAGGCTGTAAGACATTCTTAAATCCTTGCAAGGAAACAGGAAACGCAGAACCTCCGACAGGGTAATAATGACCCTTTTATTCGCACTTCTTTGTTCATTTTTAATTAATTCATCACACTGAAAGTTAAATCGATCTGATTACCCTAAACTGGAGTTGTTCTTCGTAATTCTTATCATGTAACAACATATTGGTGGAATATATTAATAATTATTGCGGTCATTTACCTGTACAAATGGAGATTTCAAAGCGAAAACACAAAACAGACCAGAACAATCTGTATAAACGCCACTACTACGGAAGAAGTCTACTGTATTCGAGAAAAAAGGTACTCTTCTTGACACTGTCCCACGTTTTCGAAGCATAATGAAACCAATTCTTCTCTGACAGTGCAGTGTGAGTAAGCGGGTTTCGTGCCACACCAAGCAGTTGATTCCTTAAGGCCTGTAACAAGTGATCGAACCCAGGATGTCCTACATAATGATCGCCACTTCCTGAATTGTCCTTCTCAGGCAAGAGGAAAAAATTTAAGGGATCACCACAAGTTGTAGGAGTAAGACATGCCATAACACTACCAGTACTAATTCCCAAGCCACTTTGTATTTGCAGCCTTGATTTCGAGAATATCTGTGAATACACATTTTGCATCACTTCAATTTGTTTTGGACTAAAATCTGAAGGTTGAGCGCGATTCTGAAGGAACAGCACATGCGGGAAATACTCAATTATCTCTTCATCCTGTGATGTTGTTGGTGTAGACGGCTTTAACATTTCTGCAGACTGAAGAAAACGCAAAACGTTCGGATCGAAAAACCAATCTTGGACGAATATCACTACGTGACATACTGACAAAAAGAACGCTGCCAACTGCAGCGACTGAACTTCCATTGCATTTTCAGTTGACGCAAATTCCGCTACGAACTTTTTCTCTTGTTGAACAAGACGATCCATAACAGCAGGTGAAAGAACTGGTTGTGAATCCAAAAAAATTACACGAGAAGGTGACACATAAAGATCAACGCCAGAGGTACAGTACCCGCCAAGTTCTTGATGTTCCATAGTTTGAGGTTTGAAGTACAAATTTTTGTTAGGGTCTTGTGACTTATTGCCGGCTAGATACGACATAATTGTTGACTTCCCAACACCTTGTAAACCTAAGCATCCTACAACTAGGAAATCATTCTGATCAAGCAAGAATTCCAACGCATTATCACACAACTGAAACAACTCGTCAATAAGTTTAACACTAGATTTCATCTCAGGGGGTGGAGCCAATGGATTTACATTTTCGCCTGTTGAATGTTTTGGTGCTATGTGATATAATGGCTGTTGAGTATCTGTTTCTTTTCTTAACACACTAGGTGGTCTCTGGCTGGGGGACACAGCTCTACTTTCTCCCTCTCGTGTTCGTAAAATAATAGTAGGTTGTGACAAAGGTCTATCACTTGCTTTTGCAGGGCTTCGAGAATCCGAAGACCTTTCCCTGTCAGAACGGTCCCAATCTTTGTCCCGATCAGGCTTTGCCAAAATAATTGGAAAGCGGCCCCCTCCCAAGGGCCCTGATTCATCTTTGTCTTTACTCATTCCAAATGGTTTCTTTTTCTTTCTATCCACGCGATTCTTATCAAAATCTGACATAGTCTGATCTGAAAGTATCGAATACAAACTTGCTGTTTCCTATTGTGCTCAGCCTACGTGTTTCACAATAGCAGCATCACTGATATACACGTAATAAGTAACAATAATTATCGAACAGAAGTAAATAACACTATCAATTTCATGCGTTCACTAATCAATTTGTTCTTCCGGATATCCACAAATTCTTTGCACACAGGAAAATACTTCTTTTTGTTGCCGCACAATGAAAACGAAAGTCCACCTTCACTATCACACTCTCATACACACGCCATGTTTTTCTATCATCATTCATTTGTTCATTCGATTCGATTCGATGTCACGCGCGCATGCGCTGCGGCCGCCACATAAAATCTCTCGAGGAAATAAATCTCGCTGTTTTGGGTGACATCTGGCGAAGAAAAATTGAACTACCACATAGCACAATTGCATGGTGCGAACGTATGCAGGGAAAATAAATATATAAAATGCTCGAAAGAAGATATTGATCAAATTATTGTCCTCTTCGGAATTCTCCCCTCTCAAAAACTGAAAAATAGCAACGAAGAACCAAGCACAAAAAACGACATTCTTTTTTAGAACATGGATTTATTTTAACCTATGATGGTCTTATCATCACCAGGATATTCCAAATATCACCCACCCTCTTTTAAAAAAAAATCACGCTTTTTTAAGCAAAGAAAAGTGGACTAAAAAGTAAAAAATAATAAATTTGTGAATCGGATAATAAAAGCGTGGGTGCTCTTAGATATTATTATTTTAGGATAAGGTAAGCAAGAGCACCAACGCTTTTATTTTCCGATTCATAAATTTATTATTTCTTAGTCCATTTTTCTTTAAAAAAACGTTGTCTTTTTTTTAAAAAAATCCTTTTTAATTACTTTTTTCTATATTAAGAGCTTCGCTGCGCACATCCACATCTTAAAGTGTTCTGCAACCAGTCAAAACCCAACATCCTTGCGGGCTAGTTTTTATTTTAGGATAAAGAAGTCCATATTAAATAATTATTCTTTAAATTAATTACAGTTAACTGGATTATTCTGTCGTATATCTAATGATTGAATATTGTATTGTCATCGGAAGCAAGCAAGTTTACAATTTTTTAAAGAAATCGGATGATGGAAACTGAGTTAAAAATCAATTACCAGATTTGTACAAGAGATGAAACAGGATTGCAGAGTAAGTTAATAAAAAGTGTGTAATAATAATAATAACAGTAAACTTCATACATCCAAAGCTTGTAAAATTTAAGAAAGATAGATAAGTTGTCTTCAGAACAGTAGCGACTCGTGGCTTGATGAGATAGTAGTACCAAAAAGTTCAGCACCAAAATACTGAGGTTTCTCTGGTTTCAGTCGAATGCTGGGTTGGTACCTTCTGGAAGGCTAGAATCGCTGGCTTTCCACACACATCCTGGCTTCTCCCCTTTCCCTGCCTGTACCTATAATTGTGTGATTGGCGCATACGAGCATCGCATTCAGCGAACGCAAGCGACGGAAGCATGCAGTGGGGTAGTTTCGTTCGCGCAGTACAAGTTTAAGATCTTTCTGTAAACAATATTTCTTACAGTAACATAATTTTAGACATGATTACGAAACAATACTTTAAATTAAACTCAACTTTCATTCAATTTAAAACAACAGCGTTACTTCAATTTGCTTGTATGTATACTCTGCTGCCATCTATTGAAGACCAAACTTCTGCTGCAGCTTGACTGCTCTCCGAAGGAGTCGTTGCAACAGTTGCTAGCGACACTATGCGTCCAATGCTCAAACCAAACCGGCTACACTGATTTCCCTTCAACGTGTCAATGCAGTGGCGCGTGCAGCAGTTGCTTGCGATCTTCGTATGCGAAAATCGCACAAACGAAACTGCACCTTTACGCGCGAGCGACGCTCTACTGTACTTGATACATTTATATGATTTACTTTTCGCGCAGCACAAGTTTAAGATCTTTCTGTAAACAGTATTTCTTACAGTAACATAATTTTAGACGTGATTACAAACAACTATAATAATAATATAAACAACACTTTAAATTAAACTCAACTTTCATTCAATTTAAAACAATAGTGTTACTTCAATTTGCTTGTATACTCTGCTGCCATCTATTGAAGACCAAACGCACTACAGGTTTGCATGTATTCTCTTTACCAACAATTTCACAGCATTTTCGTCCAATTCTTGACGCAGCTTTCAATCCTCATCTCAGCTGAAGTTCATATTTGGCACAAAATACTCAAGTTTCAATGAAAACATGAATGTAAACTGCGCATAATACCATGCAACGCGTGCGACTGCTGCAGCTTGACTGCTCTCCGAAGGAGTCGTTGCAACAGTTGCTAGCGACACTATGCGTCCAATGCTCAAACCAAACCGGCTACACTGATTTCCCTTCAACGTGTCAATGCAGTGGCGCGTGCAGCAGTTGCTTGCGATCTTCGTATGCGAAAATCGCACAAACGAAACTGCACCTTAAGGAAAAGGAAATAGCTGGAAAAGGAAATCACTTGAAAGATACAACGGGAAACCGGGGCAAACTACCGTCCCGAAAGTATTATTCGGGACAGTTAATAATTTCATTTAAAAGAAACGGGATTAAAGGGGTATCTGGCAACCCCAATTTACGTGAAACTTGGTAAAAGGAAACGCTTTCCAATGGATAGTCCGCGGACCACCGGGAATGCGCAAAGAAAAGAGATAACAGAAAGCGGACAACTAGGACTATATTGCTTGTTTGTCCGTGAATCTTTTCTCTTAACACGATCACAATTTGCATAATTGCAAGTCACAGATGAAAGAGAAAATATACAACGAAAAATGGCTAAAGTAGTTAAATGCAAAAAAAATTTAAAAAAATATAGCCAAACATGTTTAAGCGATGTTTATGATTGAAGGATAGACAGACAGACTTCACAACGTAAGACAAGGAATTAAATGGTTTAATATGGGAAGTTTAGAAACTACCAGTCGTCAATCATACTATACTTCGACTGTGATTACTACGCCGACACCGCTTACGTCATTATCTCTCGAGTTATGACGTCATTTGTGACGATGCCGCTTTAACTATGAGTACCTATAGCTGCGAAACTAGGCATGCCTCGAAATTTCTTCCAAGGAACTTTCTCCGTGTTTTGATGTAAATTAGCATCTCCTGAAGTTGGAGTCATTGTTTTCGGGACACCCTGTATAGAATATTCACTTTAAATCTGTATGGAAAATTGGTTAAAGTAGGGCCTATACCCATCGACAATTTTCTATGTAACCTGCGTATACATTCGGTTTCCAATCCGTGTATACAGCTCAATTACAATTGGGACTTGTCAACTGATCAAGATGGCTGCCTAATCGGTTAGTGTCAGTGATACCAACTTCCTTTTTAATACATTGCCATACTCGAAAGGACAATGCATGTTCATACATGGAAAAGAAGATGCATAGGTGTTAATTACAAGAAACTCTGCATTTCAATGTTCGAAGTTGTATTTATTTCACGACATTGGCTATCTTTAGAACAGCAGTCAGGAAATCATTGTCAATCACAGTGTGGGTGTTCAACCGACAGTTTACCTCCTCTTTTCCTCTCAAATACAGACACTTTGGTAAAGTAGTTCCAATCCAAGGTCAGTGTTAGTGCTACAGTTAGTGTTTGGAACTCAACCAAAAACTGCAGAAGGTTTCAAGGCGATCGAGGTGAAACTGTCATGTTGCATTAATGACCTGACGACCTCCAACGTCATCAAAGATTCTGCTCAGCGATATCTGTCTTGTAGCTCTGATTCAGTTCTTACTTGGAGAAATTATAATCCGATAAATATGTACACTACATTCACATTCACAGAAAAATGATTGATGGAAAATTGTCTAAGTTTCAAAACTTACAAAATCTAGAAACAGCAATAAAATATGTGGCAGGTACAATAGATAGAACATGTCATTTCTATACGACATATTGGTTCGTTATTGCCATGTTATGAAATTTTATTGGGCTTAGACCCACCGGAATATACCTGATTGCTTTCACCATATTTCGCCTAAAAAAGTTCAAGCCTGCTTTCCCTCAGTCAGTTATAATAATAATATGCCGCTTAATCTAGGCATGACATGAATTCCTAATAGATTCTATATCTGCCGAATAATTGACTTAAAATATTACTCGTATACAATAAATTTTAGGTACCCAAACACAGTTTTTGCCATGTTACATACAACACAATCACCACGGATTCCGCCAGGATTTTCTGTTTGTCGGTGTAAAGTCAAAATTGTAAGTGGAATTTTACACTGTTTCTATCGATTTTTTGACCGTAAAAATTTTAAGCTGAGGGAGCTCTCAAGGCTTTGGGGTGGGGGTGGGGGTCTGGCAGAATCATTGGTAACAGTAATGACGCAATAAACAAAGATAAATAACAATTACTAGTACTTAATGACACAAAAAGACAACGTTTTCCTTTTAGGGGCAGTAATGTTCCGAACTGGAAAAGAGATTAACGGAAAAAAAATCTAACCTGATTTTTCTGCCCGTGAAGTGTAAAATCTTAATATACAGGGTGGCCGAGAAGAGTGTGTACCCCCTTTTAATTTCTAGCATACTGGTACGATTGTGAGAAGTCCCGATTTATCAGCCCCTGACATTGCTCTCGGGGGGATTCATGAAGGAAAATGCCAGGAACAAACGATATCGAAACGGTGGAGTCGAGCAGCTGTCGAACATGCATTCAGGCACGTGACACCGGATTATCTCAACAAAACATCTGTCAGAAGATGGCGCAGAATTCAGCTGTGCTACGTAACAACGATGGTCTGCATACCGATGTTCTGGTATCTTAGGGAATACACCCAGTTTTTTGCCACCTTGTAGGTGTGAAAAAATCTAACCTGACTTTTCTAACCTAACCTAATGTAACTTGCAAAATGTAAAAAAGGAATCAAAAGAGGAGCAATTCTTTGAAAGTAGAAAGAAAAATTGTGAAGTTATTTTTTTAAAGTAATAAAAGTTGTGCTGTAAAATAAAAATGCGCTAGCTGGCAATTGAACTCGGGGCACCTGAGTAGCAACCCGACACGCTAAACACTACACGAACCGGCCACCAAGTTCCCAGTGCTTTGAAACTCGTAAGGGCTGGATTTCATGAAAGTTTGCGTTGCTTGCTTTGCGTGCGATTAGGGTGAATAGCCAATTGAAATGCGTGTCACACGTAGAACACGTAATAGGGGCCTTACAACACGTGTTACAATTGGCTACTCACTCTAATCGCAAGCAAAGCGAGCAACGTAAGTGTTTATGAAAATTAACCCTAACAATCCTAGCTGGTATTGCAATGAACGCGGGAAGGTTGGGAATAATACTGCACCGAGTGGAGCCTCACAACATAAACTTAAAATATTAACATTTACAAGTTTAATCATTCATTAAGCGTCTTCAAATATGTATCGTAATTAAAAGTGATATCCAGTTCACTGGCCAAATCTTTAAATTCAGAAAGAGCAATGTAGATAGTTACATTTTTATTACGGAACTCTTTGGTGTGGAAGGACAAAAAAAGTGCCTATATCCCCTGTATCACATAGGTAAGCTAGGGCTAGCAACTTATCACATCTGAGTTGTCCATTTACGGTTTTAAATAGGAACTTGAAATCCGCTACTTCAACACGATATTCAGAATTTTAATTTATTTTAAGGCCCTTAGGCAATTGTGGCTCAGGCCGAATGGATGATATTGGAATGAAGAAGGTGGGAGGAAACGGGAGGACCCGTGAAAACCAACGCATACGATGTTTGTTCACCACAAAGTCCACATGCCATGAGCAGGGATAGAACCGACGACACCACTTACCAGAGGCGAGCACTCTACCAACTGAACCACCGCGACCACAACGATTTTCAGAAGATCCAACATGTAACGTTTGTAGAATAGTAACAAAGGCTGGAAATCTCTCATCTCGACATGTATAATAACCGTAGGATATGCATCGCTTTTTTTGGTACTACCGGTACGGGTACAGCCTGATCTGCAAGGTTGTTTGGAATCGATATAAATCCAAGGTCATTTTGGTAACTGGTTTGCTTCATAAGAGTGTCTCCTGTTATAACTTAAATAATCGTGACATATTTTGTAGAGCTTTTTTTTAATCCTACTGTTCAAATCAAGAAATAAATGCATTAATACGACAGTTATGCCCTATTATACCATTAATGCTAACTTTACAGAACACTAAATTCATCAGCGAACAATAGTAATTCCCTATCAAATGCTGTCTGAAATTTGCATTTAGGCAAAAATTGTTAGGTAGAGGACAGGAACCAGATAGCATGCCAATTGCCAACTTACGCTTTGAGTTTGTCAAACTTAATATTGTTTTCAACTCAATAAACAAGCATGAAATAATTAAACTTGTTGGAACAACGTTAAGGAGCTTGGTTGTTATAAATGAGCTAATTCAAGCTTGCTGGAACAAGCAGTTATGCGAGGAAGCTTAGCAAATTAAAAATTTATTTAAATTTTGTTTCATTGCACTTCGGCTATCGTGTTAGTACGCTGAGGTCCAATCACGTGCCAGGTTACAGGAAATTTCCAGGCAGCTATAATGGAAGTACAAGCACGATAACCAAGTTAAGTTCGGTAGTCTGAACGCAAGTTAGTTTTACCCATAAGTTTTACCATCGTAAAATGTTAGTAATCTAAACAAGGCATAACTGTATTATCGTAATGAATGTTCTGACGAAAACGACACGTCCTTCAAAGAAGGATGACTTCTCCAGTCGTACTGGTTTTCCGCCTACATAGCACAGATTATTGCAGGTGCATCCCAGGATATTCAAACAAAGTAGGATACTCCTAGGTTTGTCCTGGAATATGCCTAGTATATTCTGAGAATATGCTGAAAGTATACAATCATACATATGGTGCAATTTTCCAAGGGCTCATCGTGTACGTACATTCAGCTAGTCGTAGAATGGGCTACACATGTAACAGGGATATTCTAGGATAAATTAAGAAGGATATTCCAATACACTTATGATGACATTCGTAGCATATACGTAGGATATATTTGTACTCTGGGAGTGCTTTCCTTCCTGCTTCATTTTACGATTCTTTTGGTTCCGTTTATCTGTATCATTCAATGTCATTGTCCAATGTACAATTTATATGTAATCAATATCCTAACCAGCATCCTTCTCTCTCCTCTATTATCTCCACACTTGCTTTTTT